>JAHHZJ010003096.1:0-44081 GCA_021437245.1 Aegilops speltoides | reverse complement strand
GCGCCCCACCCTCCCACGACACCGCAATCAACGCTGGGCTATGGGAGGGGAGGCGACAGATGCAGCAGGGATTCGACGCCATGGGCTTCACTACCAGTAATCGCCTTGGGCCGGCCCAACAGCCGGCACCGCATGGCCCAGCCCGGGCTCCTGCGGTAGCTAAGGGGGTACCTCAAGACTTAACTTGTGCACGGCAGCAGCCCCGCAACCAGATCCATCAAATGCTTGCCGGAGATCATCTCCGCCCACACCAAGCCGCTCAAGAACAAAGTATATAAGATAGAACTCAAGACCCAAGAGGGAGCTTGCCGGAAGGCCATTCCAGCTCAAGGCTACGTTTCCAGATCCCCGCGAGAGGAGCTCGGGAGGACCAGCAATCACAGTCAGCCCCAAGGCTCTTCGGCGAGGACCGGGCGGTAAGTCACGAGCCCGGCTAAGCCCTGCCCGGAAGATCAAGGCCCCTGCAAGGAGCTTGCCGGGAGAGCTGGCACGTTCGCACCCCAGCTCATTCGCCCACCGCCTCCTTTTCTCCAGAGACGTGGCGTGGTCAGGCGCATGAAGAATGGTGGCACTCCACGGTGGTGGCTACGCCATGGCAAAGAAGACGAATGGCGGGAGTTTTGGCGACGGCGACGGCATTTAATGCCCTTGTCCCCCTCAAAAGTAGGTAGAAAGCACTGAGCTGCACTGCCCCGCACTATTCCAACTACCACCTCTTTACGCTTTTACCCTCTACTCACGCTGACACTGCGGTGACCCCTGCCCTATAAAAGGAGGCCCATGCACAACGAGGGAGGTGCTAACCGTCGCTATTCTAGCGAGGAGGTTCACTCATTTGCAACTCTCACGCTGGAAGCCACTCATGAGTTCTTCAAGCTCCCGGCACAACACAACACAAAGAGAGGGTTTACGCGACAACCGCGTCTGCCGGGTAAAATCCTCCAGACGCCTCGACGCTTCTCCCTGCCTCCGCCTGCATCAACACACGAAGGCCTGCCCCATAGGTGCCGCCCACACATCCGCCGACAACAAGTGAGTTGCAATAGCCCCAAAGGTTTTGTCGAGGCAAAGACGGCCAGTGGTTGTATGTTCCAAGACTCAGAAGTGTGTTTCCGCAAGTTCCCTCGTAGATAGGGTAAAAACATACAAGGATAGAGTCAAGTAAAGGATATAGCATAGCGAAGCCCCTTTTTCATTAAAAATACATCCCATGCGTACACCATAAAGGATGAAAACATGAAAGAGAGGATTACAAGTTTTAAATGCAGCTAAGGTCAAGGCTTACAAATTGAAAAGATAAGATGTCGAATCCCTTTCTGCCCCCTTTTCAGGAGGTCAAGGAGCCAAGAGGGCAAAAGAGGCGCTTAGGTGAGCTACGGTGCCAAGACACCAAGAGAACGCCCTGGGCTACCCGTTATGGAGACGACGGCGCCGAAGGTAGCTCAAGACGGGCGGCAGGACGCCAAGAGTGCCGAGGGCACCATGCCTCAGATTCACTTGACGGCCTTGCCGCCACCCTCTTCCTCTTCCGCAGCTCCCTACGCCACCGCCAAGGAGACGCTTGGAGTTCAAGGGGCACGGATGATGGGGTCGCCGACGACGAGGCGACGCCCGACGCCTAGTCGGGCCCGACGCCTCGCTGCCGCTGCCGCCTCTCCTCGCACTCGCCGAGGGGGAGTCTTCACATCGGAGGAGCTGTCCACGCAGCATCTCGCCCCCAGAGTCCTCAAACCTTACGGGAGGTGGTCGCCTTCGCCCCTGTCGGACTAGAAGGCCCTCGCCTGATAGGTGCTCAGGCTCCCTAGAACCCCACGACATGGTGCGCCAGAAGATCACTTACTACAAGATGCCGACGCCGAGGTCGGCAACGCAGACTCCGCTCCTAAGCTCGCATGGCGCGGGCCAATCCTCGAAGTTATCTAGGAGCTGCTATTAGGAGGAGGAAGCCGATCCAATGTTCATCGCGGAGGTCGCGGCGCAGTAAGGCCCCGATGGGTATGAGACGATGGACGCCGACTTTCGCCGGGCGTCCGAAGTCCCCATGGTGCAAAGCGACCAGCGGTTCAACATGGCGATACTAAAGGAGGACCGGAGGTAGAGGCTCAACTCGACGCTGAGCGCTGCTGATGCCGCTGCTATCGAGGCTCTCCGCAGGTGCAAAGCGGACCAGCGGTTCAACATGGCGATACTAAAGGAGGACCGGAGGCAGAGGCTCAACTCGACGCTGAGCGGCTGCAGATGCCGCTGCATCAAGGCTCTCCTACAGCGGAACCGATGTCGGGATGTGAACCGGGCGGAGGCTCAACTTGAGGCGGAGCGCGAGATGCCGCCGCCATCGAGGCCTCTCGCACGCTGAACCGAACGCCTTGGACATGAACCGGGTGGCGAGGCTCGACTAGACGCAGAGGGCGCGGATGCCGCTCATCGACGCCTTACGGGCGGAACCGAAGTCCGGACTTGAGCCGGGGCAGAGGTTTACCGACGCGAGCGTGAGGATGCCGCCTCATCGACGCCTCCAAAGCGGAACCGAAGTCTCGACTTGAACCGGGCGGCGGAGGTTCGACCGACGAGCGCGCGGATGCCATCGCTATCGAGGCCTTCCGCCGCGGAACCGGACGCCCTCGACTTGAACTGGTTGTGTTTTGTCCATGCAGAGCGCTCGCGACGCTTCGCTTGAACAAGTAGCCGGAGGTCGAGGACAACCACGTGCGGAGACACACGCCGGCAGCGACGGCTGGTTCAAGGCCGCAGCCAAAGACAATGAGGCCGCTTCTTTCCGCGAAAGGGAAGTGATAGTTTTTATGCTGCTGTAAAAACATACTATTTGGTATGCAAGTCGCTCGAGTCTACCATTTCAGCGGTTGGATGAATATCCACGCCTCCTAACCCTTCTTTCCTTCTTTCTCACCTCTTCTTTCTTCCCCAACAGACCACCGACGGGTCGCACGGATATCCGTTGATAAACATACTTATGAACGAAAATTATGTGTCGATAGGATGGCTGAGTTTGGTTTGTTCACATGTGACAAAGACGGTCGTGAGGGTGCGCTCTTGGTTGGGTTTATGGCAGAGCGTAAGTGTGAAGGCGTGTGTGCATCACAAGGCAGGAGCGACTGCAGGCAAGCGACACGATGTACTGCGGCGCAAGTGTACCTCCTTCTCATTTTGAAAACTTTAGGCAAGCTTGGCAAAATGTGTGGCAAAGTTTGTCAATGCAAGGCCTAGACCCAACAGATAAGTACGATTACCTCTCGTCTGGTTAATTGGTCCCTATTATTCAGGCAAAATTTTGACCATAGATTAAACTAGAAAATGTTCACGCATGTCACCAAATATTATATTTTTCAAACTATGTTCAAATACTAATCCAATGAGATAATTTTCCTTGACATGCATTAATATTTCGTTAGTTAAATCTTTAGTCAAAATTTGGCACAAACTATAAAAGGGACCTATAAACCAGATTCGGAGGTAGTACGTGATTTAGGAGTACTAGTGTTAAAAAGAAAGGCGGGTTTGTAACGCCTCGAGACCGACGCCTGAAGACTTCCAGCTACTCGAAGTTTCGCTGTGGTGATTTGTTTTGTTTGTTGCATCATTAGCATTGCATCATGCCATCATGTCATTTTATTTTTAAAAACTCAACTAAATAAATTGTATGGATCTTTGATCCTTTTAAATCGAGGAAGGGTGACTTCTCTATACAACATATCCTCCCAATATTATTAGGAGCTATAATAAATATTCCATTAACTCGAAATCACCCATAACACATTTGCATTATTCTTCTACTTTTATCCGACTCAACCTTCTCGCCCCGCTTTTCGATCTTTTTAGTAAAATTGAGTTGCAATTTTAATTGTCCATAAATGTTCCAAATCTGCCCATAAATCACATCTAGTGTGTAGGGTCACCCCCTATAATTTCAACCCATTTGGAGTTCATTCAATGGGTTTCAAATTCAAACTTGTCTCGAGTTCAATTCAACAGTGGATTTTACTCCTCTAAAAGTCCTCACCTATTTTTGTCAAATTCTCACATTTTGTGAGTCCGGGAAATAATCCCCATGTCCAACCTCTTTCCCAAACCCTCTTCTTTCTTCTTTCTAATTATTTTCTCAGATAAGAGAGAGGGAGAAGAGAGCCAAAGCCTAGTCGGGCAGCCCATCGCTTGCCCACCTCGCCTATAACCCTAGCCCGATCAGACCTCCTCTCGACGCCCTCGCTCCTCACGCCACCCCTTCTGCCTCGATCCCCATCGATCAGCAAGATCTCTCGCCTGATCCTTCACACCCACACCGCCCGCCCCATAGACCATGTCGCTCCGCCACCAGCCAGCCACCGAGCCCGCCGGCCGGAATCAGTCTGGCCGGTCGCCCTCGCCACCGCCACCGCCTTGCCTCGCCATGGTGCCCCTGTGATGTAGCTCCTCCTCCGCCTCGCCATTCGGGCGCCACACAAGCGCCATCACCGAGCTGCCTCGCCGAGCGCCACCCCGAGCCCTGCCGCCTCGATCCTCCATCGCCACCACGCCCCATCAAGATCTCCCAGCATTTCGGCCTGCTGCCCCCGCTGATATGGCTGCCGGCAGCAAGCTTGCTCTCCGCCAGACGCCGAATGCACAGCGCTTTCCGCCTCCGCGCTTATTCTTCCCCCCTGCCCCAAGTTCCGCCGCCTGCAGCTTCTCCTCTCTCAACGCTGACCCACCATGGCCTCTGCTTTCACCATCTCTCCCCACACCGTACATGGCCCTCCAGAGGCCATCACCACGCAACACCTTGTTGGCCTCCTTTTCCTCGCACCACATCGCCCAAAGAAGGTCGCCACTGGCTGTCATGACGAGGCCTCCCGCCATCTTTGCTGTTGGGAGTTTTTCTCTAGCTCCACCTTCAAACCCCGCTGCTGCTTTTATCGGTCCGCCAAGGCCCTCTCGTTGGCCCCAAGGACTTTTCGTCCTCGCACGCCCGCGCCATTTACCTCCATTGCCTTGTTGACGCCTAGTTCAACTACACTTCAAGTCCCGGGCCCGTGACCGCCCCACAACCACCGAACCAGGAATCACCAAGGCCATCTTCAAGATTTTCGCCATACCGTGATCGCCAAGTTCTCACGACCAACATCTACTTAAACACGTGACCACTACTTCTAATACCGTCATTAAGACGCTGGATTCGGCTAAGTACCTCCAAACGAATGAGTACAACTTTTCCACTACGCATCCGCGAGAACGCTCACTTCCATCTACACCGCTTTTGAACTTGTTCCACGCCTAAAACGCGACGCCTCAAAGGTATAACCACCGAGATGACCGTCTGCGCCTCGAATGCATGTGTCAGTATGAGATGCTCAGGTTTGCTTTGAAGTCCGAGAGGTCTTTGCACATCGCCTCGCTTGCTGGCGTCAGCCGTCTCTGCTGGGAACCTGGAATTCGGAGCACCCCACCATCCTTGCATGACACGCTTCCGCGACACTTCTCGCTTGCATCGGTATCTCGGCCAAGTTATCGGCATCGTATATGTTGCCGCGGCATCATTTTTGGAATTCGCTGTCGCGGCACCTCTTTTCTTTCCACCACGGTGACAAATGCTTCATAACATGCTTATGTCAACATTTTCATAAAATTGCATATAACTTGAATATGCTCATGCAGCATCATGATAACAACAATTTAAAATGTTTATATTTGTTGTTTCCATTAATTTGCTCAATGCACATGTGGATTTTCCGGAACTGTTGTTTGTTATTTCCGGCCTCATTTAAACTTTCTGCCTAAATAGTTAGTTTACTTATGCTTCTCCTCTGCCATGTTAATAACATTTAATATTGTTGTGTACCCAACCGAGAGTAAACTAAAATAATTCGACATTAATAATATAAACTGCAAGCTCGCTACATTATTGAGCTCCACTCTAACTTATATTATTGTTTGTAGCACTTTGCCATGCCATGCCTTATTAAACCGACATGCATCATACTTCATTGTGCATCATGACATGTTTATGCTTGTGTGTTTACCTGTTGCTGCTTGCTTTTTTCCAGCTAGCTTCTCTCGTTAGCTTCAGTTTCGCTTTGTAGTTATGAGGATTCATTCGACCACGCCCTGCTTTGTCTTCTTCATGGACTCGTTCTTCTTCCTTATGAGATTTTAGGCAAGATCACCATTACCCTCGATATCACTTCTATCTTTGCTTGCTAGTAGCTTCGTTTCTATCACTAGGCTGCGCTTACCTATCACTTTGTTTACCAAGGCTTCCAAATTGCCATGAACCGCTAAACTTTGTCACCCTTCCTAGCAAACCGTTGTTTGGCTATGTTATCGCTTTGCTCAGCCCCTCTTATAGCATTGTTAGTTGCGGTGAAGTTGAAGATTGCTCCATGGTGGATGTGATTATGTTGATATCATAATATCTCTTATTTAATTAATGCATCTATATACTTTGTAAAGGGTGGAAGGTTCGGCCTTATGCCTCGTGTTTTGTTCCACTCTTGCCGCCTTAGTTTCCATCATACCGGTGTTATGTTCCTGGATTTCATGCTCCTTTGCGCTGCGGTGGATTTATGGGACCCCTTGATAGCATGGAATAAAACTCCTCCAGCAAGGCCCAACCTTGGTTTTACCATTTGCATTACCACCACCTATACCTTTTCCTTGGGTCGGCCAACCCGAGGGTCATTTTTATTTTAGCCCCCCGGCCAGTTTATGTCTAAGTGCTGGTCCTAACCGAGTCACCGCGGGCCCCTCGGGAAACGCGAGGTCGGGTTTTACTCAGCCCCTCTGTCCTCATCCGTGTTGCCCTAAGAACGTGATATGTGCAGCTCCTATCGGGATTGTCGGCGATCGGGCGGTCTTGTTGGTCTTGTTTTACCATTGTCGAAATATCTTGTAAATCGATTCCGAGATCGATCGGGTCTTCCCGGGAGAAGGTATATCCATCGTTAATCGTGAGAGCTTTATCATGGGGTTGTTGATGACCTTCGCAGGGTATTATCCTTCGAAAGCCGTGGCACGCGTTATGTGGCAGATGGGAATTTGTTAATGTCCGGTTGTTGATAACTTGACACCAGATCCGAATTAAAACGCAAGATCAACCGCGTGTAGTCATGATGGTCTCTTCTCATGGAGTCCGTGAAGTGAACACGGTTTTGGGTTATGTTTGACGAAGTAGGAGTTCAGGATCACCTCTTGATCATTTTAGATGACGATCGCCTTTGCTCCCTTCTCGCCTCCTCATTTCATGTGATGTTAGCCACTCATATTTGCTTAGTGCTTGTCAGCGTAGCTCCACCTCATTACCCCATCCTTCCTATAAGCCTAAATAGCCTTGATCTCGCGGGTTTTGAGATTGCCGAGTCCTCGTGACTCACCGTAGATCCTATCACAATAGCTGCAGGTGCCGATGATACCAAAGGCGTGATGCAACCGAGCTTAGATGGAAGCTCAACGAAGATCTTGGTCATTGCTATGTTTCATTTCCTGTTGATCAAGAGTGGAGTTACGGGATTTGACGATCGGGATCTAGCGCTTAATATTCTTTTCTTTTGGTTTCGCCAAGAGTCTGACCATGTGTGTACTCTAATGATGTATGAATTATATGTTCATTGTGTGAAGTGGCTATTGTAAGCCAACTCTTTATCCCATTCTTGTTCATTACATGGGATCGTGTGAAGATGACCCTTCTTATGATTAAACCACCATGCGAAGTTATGTTCTAAGTCGAAGTTCGACATGCGGGAGAGAGAAATACTGCATCGCGGGTGTTATAGGTTTTCTTCGACAACCTCGCTTCACGGTCAATTAATCGCGATGATTTTTTTCTCGAAAGACCAAAGAGCTAACTATCTCACTCCTCATCGCTTGATTAATCGCAATATACCATGCAAACGGCTTCTTTACTTCGATGCATGTAGGGGATATTAATGTCCTTGTTTGCTAACCCCATCAATTTTGCCTCGATTAGTGTTAGTGGCCCTTTTAAATTGTAATTTTGATATATCGCCTTGTGTACAAAAAAATGGAGGTAGTAACTATATTTGAATTCCTTGCCCATTGCGGTGACGTCGACAACTTTTTTTTTTGTGGTTTGGTGAAGTATGCTCGACGGAGAACACCGCCGGTATTAAAGTAGGGGTACCTTAGTACCCGAATTTGGGCACGGGCAGCAGATACCGCTGCAAGGTTGCCGCGCCCACCAAGATCCTCTGCCATCCCTAGTTATCGCCATTCAAGAACAAAGTATTAACTAATAAGACAAGGCCCAAGAAAAGGAGCTACAGAAGACAAGACCCCATGAGGAGCTCACGAGAAGGACAAAGACCCCAAGAGGAGAGCGCCAGAGAGCCAACCAAGACACTTGAAACTTGTCTGAATACTCACAAGGCTTCAAGAAGGCTCCGGCGGCAAGCTTGTCGGTGCGACAAGACAATGGTCATGCAAGACACTTGCCGCGCAAGGCTGCCACTCGCACCCAAGCTCCAACAGATCCAACGACGTGTCACCCCAGACCATCCCAGAGCACGTGGCGCTGTGCAGCCATGCGGTGCGAGGTGGCGTTTAAGCCGACAAGGAGGCCATCGGGCGATCGGTGGCGCCCTAACGGTCGCTTCCTGCATCATAGCGACTCAGACGGCATTAAATGCCCTTGTCCCCCGCCGAGTTAGGTAGGGACACTGCTGGACAAGCTGTACCAACCTGCATTTTACCTTTCTACCCCTCTTTCACGCTGCCACCGCCGCTGACCCCTTAGACTATAAAAAGGAGGCCCATGCGTAGAAGAGGGTCGGGTTCGGCGGTTCGAATTTTGGTTCCAAGCTGGCCCGGGTTCATCCGACGATCCCACACCACAACTCGCTCACACTCTTGGGCAAGAACATAATACCAACACAAAGCAGCAAGAGGGTTTTATCTCCTGAGAGCTCCGGTTGAAAAATCCACCGGCTCCCCGCCGACCGCTTCTGCGGCGCCCGCCTCCTTGCCGACAAGGGGCCCCTCAGGCCCTATAGGTGCTCGTGGTCCCGTGAGAAGCCCATTTACATTTGGCGCCGCTGTAGCGCCGAGGTCGTGATCCGATCCGAAGGCTCGCGACTACATCAACATCTTCATCGACATGCCACCAAGAAGAAGACTTCGAGGTGGCCGCCTGCTCGCGGGATATCTGCCGCCACCGGAGCAAACGGGCGGGGTGGACGCCGCGAAGAGCGGGCGCCGCCGAGGGACTCATATCGCTCTGTGTCCAAGGACAAGGCCCCGCTTCATTGTTCGACATCCACCGCACCTCTCGGGAGGTGCAGATCGGCAACGCCACGGTTCTCGCGCTGCGTTTCGCTGGAACAAGGCTAAGCTAGTGGTTATGGACGCCAGGCCAACGACGCTAACACGGTACGAGCGAAAAGCGGTCTCCAATGACAAACAGGGGGCTCTCGACGAAGTTCTCGATTGCAAGGATGAGCCTATGCAACCACAAGAAAAAAAGTTGGTTATCGTACTACTTTTCTCCGAAAAGCTTCTGAGCCGCCGCCAAGGAGGCCCCTGTGGTCAACACAGAAGCGCTTAAGGAGCCGCTCCGCCCGACAAGCCCTAGGGTTTGTTTCTGGTTAAGAGACGCCTCACAAGCTGTGTCCAGACGCTGTCGGAGCATCACGCCCCGGGATCCTAGATTCTTGTCAGAGAAGTTAATATTCCCAAGCAGCAGATTTACGCCTTTAGTCCTCAAGTGTCGGAGCTTGATAACGATGTGACTAGGTGTCATTCAAAGAAGCATAGCCTTGCCGAATGCGAAGATGTAAAAGCTTGTTACAAAGTTTGAGCATGATCAAGTTTTAAATTTTTAAGATTCCTTGAACGTCGCGGTTTTGTATGGAAAAACCTCGTGCCGGAGGAATTGACTCGCTGTTAGGTTGCGCCTCTTGATTTGTTTCGAGTCCCAACAATACAAGTGAGCTGCAACTAGCCCCGCAGCTGTTTTTGTCGGAGGCAGCATGCCAGCTGGCTGTCGATGTTCAGATCAGAAGTGTGCTTGCACCGCTAGTCCCTCGTAGCGTGAGGGTAAAAGCATGCAAGGGATGTAACGGAGTAAAGGATATAACATAGCTAGCTTTGCTCGAATAAAGTTATATATTACAAGAATAACTTGTCGCTACTAAGAGATTGTTCCTATGACACATCTAGCAGCCGCAAGAACAAGGAAGAGAAGAAAGGTGCGCCAAGACCGGGTCCCAAAGAAGCCGTGAGTTGCCGGGGCTGCATCAAGATTCATCCCCGCAAGCAGAGTCACCGGCTGCGATATCGATAAGCTTTCCGTCCTCATCATGCATCCTCTATGGATCGGAACGCTGGTTGCCCTGAACGTCCGTGTTTTGTATGAAAAACTCAGCGCTGGAGGAATCGACTCGTGGCTAATTTTGCTTCTTTTTTGTTTTCGAGTCCGCTCAACAATACAAGTGAGCTGCAACTAGCCCCGACAAGGTTTTGCGGAGGCAAGACTGCTGGTTGCCGATGTTCAAGACTAGCAAGTGTGCCATACGCAAGTTCTCAGAGCGAGGGTAAAACATACAAGGCATAGAGTCAAGTAAAGGATATAGCATAGCGAGCTTCCTTTTTCATTAAAAACATCCCATGCAGTAATAACCATAAAGGATGAAAAACATGAAAGAGAGGATTACAAGTTTTAAATGCAGCTAAGGCCCAAGGCTTACAAATTGAAAAGATAAGATGCCCGTAATCCTTTTCTGCGGCTCTTTTCAGAGGTAGGTCAAGGAGCCAAGAGGGAAAAGAGGCGCTTAGGTGAGCTACGGGTGCGAAGACACCAAGAGAACGCCCGGCTACCTGGGGGAAGGCGGAGACGACGGCGCCGAAGCAGTAGCTCAAGAAAGGCGGCAGACGCCAAGATTGCCGAGGGCACCACGCCAGATTCGACTTGACGCCTTTGCCGCCACCCTCTTCCTTCTTCCACAGCCTCCCCACGCCAAATTACCAAGGAGACGCCCGGGAGTTCAAGGGCCGGCGACCCGGATGATGGGGTCGCCGTGACGACAAGGCGACGCCCGACGCCTAGTCGGGCCCGGCGCCTCGCCGTTGTTGCCGCCTCCTCCGCCACTTCGACGAGGGGAGTCTCGCTATCGGAGGAGCTTATCCACGCAAAGATCTCGCCCGGTGCCGATTCTCAAGACCTTGACGGAGAGGTGGTCGCCTCCATTAACTTAAAATGGAGGGTAAACCGCCGCTGCTGTGGATGCGCGAACGCCTTCCACCTCGATCAAGATACATCACTTAGGGCTGGGATACAACGCTGACTCGCGTGCCGCTGATCCCACAGCCCCTCATGCAATCTCAGCGCCTGGGTCCGCTTCATCGCCGCAAACGGAGCTGAAGCCGGTTAAGCACGACGAGGTGCCCGACGCAGCTTCGAAGAACTCCCAAGGGTCGCCCTCAGAGTGGACCGCCGCAGGAGGAGCCGGCGGAGGCGGAGATGCTGCGCCTCATTCGCCTCTTGCTCGAAGGCCGACCTCGCCGACTCGACACGACCACGCCTCCCTTCCCTTGTGGCCGGGCTCGCCACCACACCGGCGGGTAGGAGGGATGCGGTCCTGGGCGACCTCGCCGCCACCGGCGATGAAGGACCAGGTTCCTTCCTCCATGGCGTAATGAGAGGAAGGGGAGCGGTTGAAGAAAGGAGAAGATGAGAGTGCGGCTTCTCAAGCCCTCCCGCCTTCTTAAAGGAGCGGAGGGGGCTCGACCGACCCGCTGCCTCCGCCTGCGGACGCTCGGGTCTTCCACTCTCCACCGTCTGGCGACTTTCAGTGCATGGGAGCCGCGCGGCGAGGATGCAGGATCGAGGCGACAGTGTGAGGCGACTCGCCCACCCTGATCACGGGTGGGCGCCAAATCGCAAGACGCCACCCACGCTTCCCACGACGCCGCTGATTGACGCGCCGCTGCGTAGGGACGCCGGTACGGGTCAGATTTTGCGGACTGGTCATGGTGCCCGCGGTTCTTTGGCCCGCCGAACAGCGCCGCACTGTATGGCCCAGTTCGGGGCTCCCGGTAGACTATAGTAGGGGTACCTTAGTACCTCGAACTTGGGCACGGCAATGCATACCGCTGCAAGGCTTGCCGGTGCCCGCCAAGATCCTCCGTCATCCCTACTTATCGCCATTCAAGAACAAAGTATTAACTAAGAAGACAAGGCCTCAAGCAAAGGAGCTTGTCGGGAAGACAAGACCGCGCGAGAGCTTGCCGAAGGACAAAGACCCTAAGAAGAGGAGCTTAAGGAAAGCCAACCAAGACACTTCAAAAACTTGTCCGAACGCCCGCCCCAAAGGGCTAGTTGCATTGCGCTTATCGCTGAGCGGACTCAAACAGATCATGGGCGAACTTAGCCATTTATTCGACCCCTTTGGCGCACAGGTTTCATACAAGGCACGGTCCTTCAAGGAATGTGACTCAAAAGTTTGGAGCTGAGTGCTCTTTTGCTCATCGTCGGTGGAGCTCGATGGCTCCTCGACGGCGCTGGCAAAGACTCCGGAGAGGTGCACTTGCCGGAGTAGGCACCAGAGCTGTCTTGCCGGCTTAGTCTTTGGTAGAACTGCCTTTGCCTTTCTTGCACTTTCCGGTGGAGCTCGATGGAAAGTTCCTCGATGGCAAAGAGCACCTGTGAGAGGTGCGCTTGCCGGAGTGGGCATCGAGCTGCTCTTGCCGGACTTGGCATTCTTCTTCTTCCCCGGAGCTTCAGCCGCAAGTGGCTCATGGCAAGGCGGCCGCTTCCCAGATCTTTTGTTTGCAGATAAGTGCATCCTTCTTGTCACCATGGACAGAAATGACACTTATCGACTTTGCATCTTGAGCACATTAGGCGAGGAGAGGCTGCCATGAACTTGGCGAGCGCCGATTTGCCTAGTATCCCATTGTAGGCAATGGGAAATCAGCAACATCAAACGTGACCTCTCTCTCGCCCCGAATTCAGCTCACGCCAAATGTCACCGCAGGTGATCTTCCCTCGCTTGCTCCTTCCCGGATTTATCCCTTGAAAGGTACCAGCTTTCGAGCTCACTGTCGGGATCCGAGCTTGAGCACCGTGGAGGAAATCAGATTCGTGCCGCCCCACCGCCAACCAACATCTTCGTGACCTTGAGGTTGCGGATTGTTGGTGAGACCAATATTATAAGCACCGACCGCAGTGATGCGATCTGGGTGATCCTCAACCTCAAGACGGCGGCGCGGCTGGACCACTTCAGAGGCTTGCGCGACTCGACTGACGCTCCGCTGCTCACTCTCACACCCACGGCTTGAGTTGGCGGTGCGAGGTGGGTGAGAGGCACCGCCGACGCACAACACCTCCGCCTTCTCAAACTCTTGGTCATCGGGCCCATCTTCCTCCATCTCATCATCCTCATCTTCATCGCCCTGTCGCGCCACGGGAGGCATGTCTCCTGTCGCTGGGTTCTCCCAAGCGGGAAGCTTTGTCGGATCCTCCGCCACCTCCCCGGGTTTCCTTGTCGCGGCCAGATTTCTTCAGAGTTCGCCCATCCGCTCGACGCAGGTTTGGAGATCATGGCCTTGGTGCGGTGGATCTTGCAATGTCCGAGCTATCTCGCGGTCGGCGGCTACCACAGCCTGCCGGAGTCATCAACTTTGGCCTTTTTTTCTCCCACAAGATCTTGATCTTCCGTGCACTAGTACTCCTACAATATGTATATTATTGTGAAAGTTCATATACACCGCCGAGATTAATGCAAACACGGCAGATTTTCATTACATTTCGAACTTTTATAAGACAAAAATAAAAGAAACCCGACCCTAAACCTATTCTATGGCAGCGACCGACGCCCTCCATCTACGATCTCTATGTACGGGCGGGGTTCAAGACCCATGAAGTGAAGGTGCTGCCTCCCATGGGAAGAGAACACGGGATACAGACCGCCAGTTATACACCATGCCCGCCGCCGCCCCATGCCCTACTCATCCTCGAGGAGTCCCCGACCGGCGGTGCCGGACGTTGACGGCGCAAGTAGGACATGTGGTTGACGGTGTTCCTGCCGTCGTTGTCTAGCCGCGTGGCCACCGGCCTCAGGCGGTCGCTGGTCGGATTTGGGTTCCGCACCTTTTGAGGTTCAACACTGCGCGCGCGAAATTTAACCTCGTGCATGCCTGCTCCTCGTCAATCGCTAGGATCTAAACTACCAAATGTATCAACACAAGAGACATAAGATTTATATCGTTCAGGCCACCATTGTGGTGTAATACCCTACCCAAGCAGTGTGGTGTGGTGGATTGCCTCTGGGCTGATGATGACATTACAAGGAAGAACAGCCTCATGAGGGTCTCTGTTTCTCTGGTGCGATTTAACCGCTAGGAGGAGTTCAATCGCTTCTATCTATCGTTTCTGGTGAGGATCCAGATTGCTAGATCAGGTCCAGATGCCTCTACCCTGGGGGTGGCTAGTCCTATTTATAGGCAAAGGCCCTAGGCCTCTTCCCAAATATTGAGCGGGAAGGGCGCCAACAATTGGCCATTTTGAAGGGGAACATCGGGTACACTTATCTTGACTAAAGTTGGTCCTCGCCTGCCAAAGGCTCTGGTGGTGACGCCGGCTTGGGCTCCACAATGACTTCCTTCCTGTCATTGGGCTGGTCTTGGTCTTGTTGCACCGAAATGGATGCCTTTGCTTGATGCTCTCGCTTGCGCTTGCTCCCTTTGCACCAAAGAGGAAAGGAGGAAATCAAGCGGGTTGGCGCCTCGACTGCACCCTTTGGTCGTCATGGCTTATGCCATGGGCACCTCACGAGGTACCTCGCCTTGAACTCTCCGGGCTCGCGAGCCCACCCGATAAGGCCGCGTATTCGAGGAAGCTCCTGTCGCCCGCCCCACGAGGCTTGCGCCTCGCGAGGGTCTTGAGTTTGTGTTGATGAAGATGGCTGCGCTGGGCCTCCCTTGAGCCACGCCCAGGGGCCGCAGCAGGCAAGTCTAGGGACCCCATTCTCGTGAACGCAGACAGCCAAGGCCCGCGGCCCCGGCTACTCGAAGCTTCATCCTCAAGACAAGCTCTTTGCAGAGCTGCTTCGACTTGCGGTCATGGCGATGTGGTGTCGTAGGAGGACGACGCGCTACGGTGTGGAGGTTAGGTGTTGCCGCTTTAACAGCGATTCTTTGAGGTCAAGCGCCCGGTGCGCTATTAAGTCGCCGGAGTTGGTTCCTCGCACCGTGCCTCTTAACGATGACATATACGCAATGTGACGACATGAATGCGGTAGCCGGCGCAGAAGTTAGGAACATACCGCTGACGGCATGAGGGACGAGTGCTTTGGTGTGCCGTAGTCAGCTGCGTCGGCAACGTTGGAGATGACTTTGCTCAAATGCGATCCCCGCATGTCATTGAAAAGCAAGACGACCAAGCATGCCCTTGGCTTAGGTCCAGAGGATGCAGCTGTCACTGCCACACCACTCCCGCTGGACGCCGCCGGGCGCCTGCATCCTCGACGAGCCGGGTGTTGGGGTGTGTTTGATTGTGGCCAAAGTGCACCTTACCAAAATTTTGGTCATGACCCAAAGATTGGTCTTTGTTTGATGGTTGTTATTTCTTCGCAAGCCAATGAACTCTAGCCAACTCTAGTTCATTTTTCTTGCCAATGTCGCCAAATCACGAAAGCAACCAATACCTCAACCATAATTTTGGCTACCTAATGCTTTGATGGGGCAACCTTGGGCACAAAACCAAATATAATGTTGGTCGTACACAGACAAACGCCACCTCGCACATTGAAACCACTCATGTCTATCGACGATATGAGTGTGTCGCCATCATGGTCGCCGCGTCTCAGAGGCAAGGCTGAGCTGCGCTCGCTGTTGGCCCCAAAGACCCACATGAACGGGTTGTCGGGTCCAGGAGGTCGGGCCAGCCCTCCATTGACTAGTCTGTGTTACGCCGTCTCCGACGGGTGTGCCCTACATGTCGGGTTTCTGCTCCGCCATATTCGAATAAGCCGTTGTCTATCGTCATGATTAGGCCTTTCACTATGTAGGCCAAGCAAGACAACTTATTGTTTATTTGAGCCGCTTCTAGTGTAATCATGTGGCGCTTTGCTTATTTCTCATTCCTCTCCAACCCTCTTCTCCATCGATCATGTCGCCTCCAACAGTCCAACCTCCCGCATGCCTCATTTGAACATTCCATCGAGTATCATTCATGTACCCACCATAGTCCTCTTTCAATAGATCTCCGACCCGAGATGAAATCGAGAGGGAACGAGTGGGGGCACGTGATACCTAAGGCGGATTCAAAATTTTGAACCGTGATCATAGCATCCGCAAATCATATATAAAGGGTATTCAATGTTCGTTTTGCTTTTGAACGCATAATAAACTCCTCCTATCCTTTCTACCTTACATATAAGTTTTATGTAGTCAAAGTATCTCTACTATGATAAAAAAAGGTATCAACATTCAACAACGCCCAATCAATATTGTTAGATTCAGACGCATTCTAGATTTGTACTCTAGATGGTTTCAATTTGACTATTGACAAGATTAATAGTACTCCTTTCACATAGGTGAGTAAGTCATCTTAGGCTGTGCATCGTGACCAAGGAGGAGGGAAAACGAGATATTAATGTTTATTTGCTAATTAATAGTATTGCATGCAATGAACTAACCAATGTGATGTCATGTTTGATAGTCTCGTGTCATTAAAGCATACATACCCTCATCTCTTATTGGTTCATATGTCAAGCAACAAGAAACGAGGTAGAAGTTAATGCACCGCGCCTACGTGTGTTGGGATTATTTGGTTTTCGTAAGATGACTTACACACCTAGACGGAGGGAGTACATGAGATGTATAATGTGAAAATTATATCATTGGAAACTCCTTTCACATACGAAATTGACCATATGCTTTGTGTAAGTTGCATTTCATATATTATTACTCTAACATTTGGTTAAAGTTAGCCTCGAAAAACGCATTAGACCATGTATGCTTTGTGTAAGTTGCATGTCATATATTATTACTCTAACATTTGTGTAAGTTGCATGTCATATATTATTACTCTAACATTTGGTCAAAGTAGTATAGTGGAAGTGGATCCTCCGACGAGGTATCCCTTGCTTTACCCTCCCTTTCGGTCACTTATCAGCGGACCCCTATGCTTGCTAGTGCCCCATATGTTAGTTACTCAATGGGTTCGCCACGCTGGGATCTCATCCGTAGTATACTGCTCTGTTTTTATTTACTCCGCATAAAACGGAGGAGTGGTGGCATAATAAATGACGCGGCGGAGGGGATGGACGCCGGTTTGCTCTCAACCGCGTCCCACAAGAGAGCGAAAACGCAAGACAAGCGCTGCCCAATCGGTGAGCGACGGAGGGTCCAGCTTGCCGGCCTCGTAACGCGAACGCCGACAAGAGCGATGTAAATAAAACCGATTGACCGTCCTCACCGAACCACTATTAACACTGTAATCCGCCGCTGCTCGCCTATGCCGCCATCGCCTCCTAAACCACACCAAATCTCCAGCCCATTCCCCACCTTTCGATCCCCTAGCCCGCGATCAAGAGTCCCTAGTTCGCTGAAAGCCATGGAGTGGTCGGTGGTATCAAAGTAGGGCTACCTTAGTACCCGAACTTGTGCACGGGCAGTCGAAGACTCTGCAAGCAGCAAGGCTTGCCTGCACCCGCCAAGACCTTCTGTCATTCCCTAATACCGCCATTCAAGAACAAAGTGACAACCAAATAGACAAGACCCGGCAAAAGGAGCTTGCTGAAGGACAAAGACCTCGACAAGAGGAGCTTGCCGGAAGGCCAACCAAGAGCGCGATCTAGAAGACTTGCCGCGACGCCTGCCCTGGAAGGGTCTTGGCGCCCGACCTAAGCTTGCCGACGCGAAGAGAAGGGTCATGCAGCAAGACGCTGCCGCTGCAAGGCTGCCACCATGCACTCAGTTCAAGCAAGATCCAACGACGTGTCACCCTGTGTGGCCATCCCAGAGCATCGGCTTAAGCGAGACAGCAGCCATGCAGAGCGAGGTGGCAAGTGGAGCCGATAAGGAGGCCATCGGGCGACGGTGGCGCTCTAACGGTCGCTTCTCACATCACATGCATGCTCAGACGGGCATTAAATGCCCTTGTCCCCCCGCCAGAGTTAGGTAGGGACATCTGGATACCTACACCAACCTCGCTGCTTACTCTTTTACCCTCTCTTCCACGCTGCCACCTGTGGGTGCCCCTTCAGACTATAAAAGGGAGGCCCATGCCACGAGAAGGGGTTCGAACTTTTCCACACTAGGTTCATTCGACACACCACCATACGCCGCCTCGAGCAAGAACAAATACAAAACACAAAGCAGCAGAGGGAGTTTTATCTCCGGAGAGCTCCAAGCCGGGTAAAATCGCCGGTCTCCCTGCAAGGCCGACTCGATCCGCTTCGCGGCGCCTTCGCTTCCTTGCTCGGGACCAGAAGGCCCTCGCCTGATAGGGTGCTCAGGCTCCCTAGAACCCTACTTACATGGTGCGCCGAAGATCACTTACTACAAGATGCCGACGCCTGAGGTCGGCAACGCACTGCTCCCAAGCTCGCTTGGCGGCGGGCCAATCCCGAGTTATCTAGAGCCAAGCTATTAGGAGGAGGAAGCCGATCCAATGTTCATCATGGAGGTCGCGGGCGGTGATGGCCTCGATGGGTATGAGACGATGGACGCCGACTTCTGCGGCCGGGCGCCCGAAGTCCCCATGGTGCAAAGCGGACCAGCGGTTCAACATGGCGATACTAAAGTAGGACCGGAGGTAGAGGCTCAACTCGACGCGGAGCGCTGCTGTGATGCCGCCGCTATCGAGGCTCTTCCGCAGGTGCAAAGCGGACCAGCGTGTTGAACATGGCGATACTAAAGGAGGACCGGAGGCAGAGGTCTCAACTCGACGCTGAGCGCTGCTGCGATGCCGCTGCCATCAAGGCTCTCCTACAGGCGGAACCGATGTCGATGTGAACCGGCGGTGGAGGCTCAACTTGAGGCGGAGCGCCAAGAGATGCCGCTGCCATCGAGGCCCTCTCGCACGCTGAACCGAACGCCTTGGACATGAACCGGTGGCGAGGCTCGACTAGACGCAGAGGGCGCGGATGCCGCTCATTGACGCCTCTCACGGGCGGAACCGAAGTCCCGGACTTGAGCCGGGGCGAGGTTTCGACTCGACGCGAGCGTGAGGATGCCGCCTCATCGACGCCTCCCACAAGCGGAACCGAAGTCCTCGACTTGAACCGGGCGGCGGAGGCTCGACTCGACGAGCGCGGATGCCATCGCCATCGAGGCTCTCCTGCAGCGGAACCGGACGCCCTCGACTTGAACTGGCTGTGCTTGTCCATGCAGAGCGCTGACGACGCTTCGCTTGAACAAGTAGCCGGAGGTCGAGGACAACCACGGTGCGGAGACACACGCCTAAGAGCGACGGGTTGGTTCAAGGCTGGCAGCCAAAGACAATGAGGCCGCTTCTTTCCGCGAAAGTGCTGATAGTTTTCTTTATGCTGTAAAAACATACTATTTGGTATGCAAGTCGCCTCGAGTCTACCATTTCAAAGTGTTGGATGAATATCCCACGCCTCCTAACCCTTCTTTTCCTTCTTCCTCACCTCTTTCTTTCTTCCCCAACAGCACCATCAGACGGGTCGCACGGATATCTCCGTTGGATAAACATACTTATGAACGAAAATTATGTGTCGATAGGATGGCTGAGTTTGGTTTGTTCACATGTGACAAAGACGGTCGTGAGGGTGCTGCTCCTTGGTTGGGTTTATGCGCGCAGAGCGGCAGGTGAAGGTGGTAAGCATCACAAGCGGCAGAGCGACTGTGCGGTGCGACCCGATGATACCGTATGCAAGTGTACTCTCCTTCTCATTTTGAAAACTTTAGGCAAGCTTGGCAAAATGTGTGGCAAAGTTTGTCAATGCAAGGCCTAGACTCAACAGATAAGTACGCATTACTCTGTCCGGTTAATTGGTCCCATTAGACGAGGTAAAATTTTGACCATAGATTAAACTAGAAAATGTTCACGCATGTCACCAAATATTATATTTTTCAAACTATGTTCAAATACTAATCCAATGAGATAATTTTCCTTGACATGCATTAATATTTCGTTAGTTAAATCTTTTAGTCAAAATTTGGCACAAACTATAAAAGGGACCTATAAACCAGGATTCGAGGTAGTAATGCATTTAGAGTACTAGTGTTAAAAAGAAAGGCGGGTTTGTAACGCTTCGAGACCGACGCCTCCGAAGACTTCCTACTACTCAGAGTTTCGCTGTGTGATTTGTTTTGTTTGTTGCATCATTAGCATTGCATCATGCCATCATGTCATTTTATTTTTAAAACTCAACTAAATAAATTGTATGGATCTTTGATCCTTTTAAATCGAGGAAGGGTGACTCTATACAACATATCCTCCCAATATTATTAGGAGCTATAATAAATATTCCATTAACTCGAAATCACCCATAACACATTTGCATTATTCTTCTACTCTTCTTTTATCCGACTCAACCTTCTTCCCGTTTTTCGATCTTTTTTAGTAAAATTGAGTTGCAATTTTAATTGTCCATAAATGTTCCAAATCTGCCCATAAATCACATCTAGTGTAGGGTCACCCCTATAATTTCAACCCATTTGGAGTTCGTCAATGGGTTTCAAATTCAAACTTGTCTCGAGTTCAATTCAACAGTGTGGATTTTACCCTCTAAAAGTCCTCAACTATTTTTTGTCAAATTCTCACATTTTGTGAGTCCGGGAAATAATCCCCATGTCCAACCTCTTCTTCCCCAAACCCTTTCTTTCTTCTTTCTAATTATTTTCAGATAAGAGAGAGGGAGAAGAGAGCCAGCAGCCTAGTCGGGCAGCCCATCTGCGCCTAAGCCCACCTCGCTTATAACCCTAGCCCGATCAGACCCTCCTCTCGACGCTTCCCTCGCTCTCTCACAGCAGCCACCCCTTCGCCTCGATCCCCATCGCATCAGATCTCTCGCTGATCCCTTCACACCCACACACTGCCCACGGCTACCCCATAGACCATGTCGCCTCAGCCACCACCAGCCACGAGCTCGCCGCCACGCTGACCAGGCTGCGCCGTCGGTCGCCCCTCGCCACCGCCATCGCCTTGCCTCGCCATGGTGCCCCAGATGTAGCTCCTCTCCGCCGCCATCTTCGCGCCATGGCAAGCGCCATCACCGAGCTGCTCCTTTCGCCGAGCGCCACCCCGAGCCCTGCCGCCCTTCGATCCTCCATCGCCAGCGCCTTCCTCCTTCACGCCCCCATCAGCATCTCCGCGCCTGCCTCCCGCCGCCCTCGCTGATGCTGGCGCGGCGCCAGAAGCTTGCTTTCGCCTCCTGCCAAGATCGCCGACCTGCACGCCGGTTTCCCGCGCCCCGCCTCCGCGCGCTATTCTTCCCCTGCCCCAAGTTCCGCCATGCTGCTCTCCTTCGATCGACGGACTCCACCATGGCCTCTGCTTTCACCATCTCCTCCTGCCCACACCGCGCCATGGCCTCCGAGGCCATCACCACGCAACACCTTGTCAGCCTCCTCTTTCTCCTCGCACCACATCGCTTCCAAAGAAGGTCGCCACTGCTGTCATGACGAGGCCTCCCGCCATCTTTGCCTGCTGGGAGTTTTTCTCTGAGCTCCACCTTCAAACCCCGCCGCCGCTTTATCAAGTCCACCAAGGCCCTCTGCTTGGCCCCCGTGACCTTGGTTCCTCGTGCACGCCTCAAGCCATTTACCTCATTGCCTTGTTGATGCCAAGTTCGACTACACCGCAAGACCCGGCTCGTGACCGCCTCCACAACTACCGAACCAGAACACCAAGGCCATCTTCGAGATTTTCGCCATACCGTGATCGCCAAGTTCGCCAGACCAACATCCACAAAACGCTGCACCACTACTTAATACCGTCACTCAAGACGTTTGATTCGGCTGCACCTCTCCCAAACGAACGAGTACAACTACTTCCACTACGACCGCGCGAGAACGCTCTACTTCCATCTACACCATGAACTCGCTCGCTCAAAACGCACGCCTCAAAGGTATAACCACCGAGATGACCGTCCGTGCGCTCGAATGCATGTGTTGTATGAGATGCTCGTTTCTTTGTGTCCGAGAGGTCTTGCATCGCTCCTCGCTTGCCATGCCGCTGTCCTGCGGGAACCCGGAATTGGAGCACCCCACCATCCTTGCATGACACGCCCGCACACTTCTCGCTTGCATCGGTATCTCAACTGTTATCGGATCGATATGTTGCCGCGGCATCATTTTTGAATTCGCTGTCGTGGCACCTCTTTCTTTCCACCACGTGACAAATGCTTCATAACATGCTTATGTCAACATTTTCATAAAATTGCATATAACTTGAATATGTCATTCTGCATCATGATAACAACAATTTAAAATGTTTATATTTGTTGTTTCCATTAATTTGCTCAATGCACATGAGGATTTTTCCGAATTGTTGTTTGTTATTTCCGCCTCATTTAAACTTGCCTAAATAGTTAGTTTACTTATGCTTCACCTCTTGCCATGTTAATAACATTTAATATTGTTGTGTACCTAACCGAGAGTAAACTAAAATAATTCGATGTGGTGTTTCGTCAATATGCAACTAGTTGAATATTGAGCTCCACTTAACTTATAGTATTGTTTGTTGCACTTTTCCATGCCATGCCTTATTAAACCGGACATGCATCATACTTGTTTGTGCATCATGACATGTTTATGCTTGTGTGTTTACCATGTTACTTGCTTCTTCCTGCTTGCTTCTTCTCGTTAGCTTCGCTTTCGCTTCGAGTTATGAGGATTCATTCGACTACATCCGCTTGTCTTCTTCATGGACTCGTTTCTTCTTCCTTGCGGATTTCAGGCAAGATGACCATTACCCTCGATATCACTTCTATCTTTGCTTGCTAGTAGCTTCGTTTCTATCGCTATGCTGCGCTTACCTATCACTTGTTTACCAAGCTTCCCAAATTGCCATGAACCTCTAACCTTTGTCACCCTTCCTAGCAAACCGCTGTTTGGCTATGTTACATGCTTTGCTCAGCCCTCTTATAGCGTTGTTAGTTGCGTGAAGTTGAAGATTGCTCCATGGTGGGACAGGATTATGTTGGGATATCACAATATCTCTTATTTAATTAATGCATCTATATACTTGGTAAAGGGTGGAAGGCTCGCCTTATGCCCGGTGTTTTGTTCCACTCTTGCCGCCTCTAGTTTCCGCCATACCGTGTTATGTTCCCGGATTTTATGCTCCTTATGCGTTGGGTGATTTATGGGACCCCTGACACTCGCTTTTGAATAAAACTCCTCCAAAGAAGGCCCAACCTTGGTTTTACCATTTGCCTCACCACCACCTATACTTTCCCTTGGGTCGGCCAACCCGAGGGTCATCTTTATTTTAGCCCCCCGGCCGTGCTTGTCTAAGCGTTGGTCCGAACCGAGCCGTCAAGGCTCCCCTCGGGAAACTCGAGGTCCGGTTTTACTCAGAGTTCAGCCTCATCCGTGTTGCCCTCGAGAACGAGATATGTGCAGCTCCTATCGGGATTGTCGGCGATCGGGCGGTCTTGCTGGTCTTGTTTTACCATTGTCGTAAATGTCTTGTAAACCGATTCCGAGACTGATCGGTCTTCATGGAGAAGGTATATCCATCGTTAATCATGAGAGCTTATCATGGGCTGTTGGGACACCTCGAGGGTATTATCCTTCAAAGTCGTGCACGCGGTTATGTGGCGATGGGAATTTGTTAATGTCCGTTGTAGATAACTTGACACCAGATCCGAATTAAAACGCATCAACCGCTGTGTAGTCGTGATGGTCTCTTCTCGCGGAGTCCGTGAAGTGAACACGGTTTTGGGTTATGTTTGACGAAGTAGGAGTTCAGATCACCTCTTGATCATTTCTAGTCGACGATCGCTCTTTGCTCCTCTTCTCACCTCATTAGCGTGATGTTAGCCACCATATTTGCTTAGTGCTTGCCGCAGCTCCACCTCATTACCCCATCCTTCCTATAAGCTTAAATAGTCTTGATCTCGCAGGTTTTGAGATTGCCGAGTCCTCGTGACTCACCGATCCTAGCACAAATAGCTGCAGGTGCCGATGATACCAAAGGTGTGATGCAACCGAGCTTAGATGGAAGCTCAACGAAGATCTTGGTCATTGCTATGTTTCGCTTCATTGATCAAGAGTGGAGCCAGATGGGACGATCGATCTAGCAGCTTGGGTATCTTCTTTCTTTTGGCTTCGCAAGAGTCGGACCATGTGTGTACTCCAATGATGTATGAATTATATGTTCATTGTGTGAAGTGGCGATTGTAAAGACAACTCTTTATCCCATTCTCTGTTCATTACATGGGATCGTAGAAGATGACCTTCTTATGATTAAACCATGGCAGGTTATGCTCTAAGTCGCGGCTCGGCTATCGGGAGATATAGCATCGCATCGTGGGTGTTATAGGTTTTCCTTCGACACAAACTCGCTTTCACGCGGTCAATTAATGCTAGATTTTTTCTCGAAAGACCAAAGAGCTAACTATCTCACCTCATCGCTGATTATCGCAGCGCCATGCAAACTAAGCTTTCTTTACTTCGCATGCATGTAGGGGATATTAATGTTCTGTTTGCTAACCCCATCAATTTTGCCTCGATTAGTGTTAGTGGCCCTTTAAATTGTAATTTTGATATACCGCCTTTGTGTACAAAAAAATGGAGGTAGAAAATATATTTTAATTCTTGCTTATTGCAAATGAAGTTTGATGCATTTTTTTGTGGTTTGGTGAAGTGCTGCTCGACGGAGAACACTGCCTGTGTAAGATTAAAGTAGGGTACCTTAGTACCCCTAACTTGGGCACGGCACGGAGCCTCTGCGTAAGGGCAAGGCTTTTCGGGCGCTCTCGCCAAGATCCTCGCCATCCCTACTTACCGCCATTCAAGAACAAAGTATTAACTAAGAAGACAAGGCCCCGCAAAAGGAGCTTGCCAGAAAACAAGACCCCAAGCGAGGGATCTTGCCGGAAGGATAATGACCCCGCAAGAGGAGCTTGCCGAAAGCCAACCAAGACACTTCAGAAAACTTGTCAAGAACGCCTCAGGCTGTTCTCGGCAAGGCCCGCGAGCGGCAAGCTTGTTGGTGCGACAAGACAATGGTCATGCAAGACACTTGCGCGTGCAAGGCTGCCACTCGCACCCAAGCTCCAACAAGATCCAACGACGTGTCACCCCAGACCATCCCAGAGCACGTGGCAGGCGTGCAGCCATGCGGTGCGAGGTGGCGTTTAAGCTGACAAGGAGGCCATCGGGCGATCGGTGGCGCCTCTAACGGTCGCTTCCTTGCATCACAGCACCAGACGGGCATTAAATGCCCTTGTCCCCCGCCGCCGAGTTAGGTAGGGACACTGCTGGACACTGTTGTACCAACCTGCATTTTACCTTTCTACCCCTCTTTCTACGCTGCCACCTGTCAGTGACCCCCTTAGACTATAAAAGGGAGGCCCATGCGCAGGTAGAAGAGGGGTCGGGGTTCGGCGGTTCGGAATTTTGGTTCCGCAGCTGGCTCGGTTCATCCGACGCATCCCACACCACAACTCGCTCACACTCTTGGGCAAGAACATAATACCAACACAAAGCAGCAGTAGGGGTTTTATCTCTCCGGAGAGCTCCGGGTTGGAAAAATCCACCGCGGCTCCCGCCGATCTCGCTTCCGCGGCGCCCGCCTCCTTGCCGACAAGAAGGCCTCAGGCCCTATAGGTGTCAGGTCCCGTGAGAAGCCCACGACATCTTTGGCGCGCAGTAGGGCGCCGAGGTCGATGATCCGATCCAAGGCTCAAGCAGACTACATCAACATCTTCATCGACATGCCACCAAGAAGAAGACTTCAGAGGTGGCCGCCTCCCGCTCGGGATATCCTGCCGCCACCGGAGCAAACGGGCGGGTGGACGCCGCGAAGAGCGGGCGCCACGAGGACTCATATCGCTCCAGTGTCCAAGGACAAGGCCTCGCAAGCCGCTCGACATCCACCGCACTCCTCCGAGGAGGTGCAGGATCGACAACGCCATTTGCTCCTCGCGCCGTGCTCTGGAACAAGGCTGCTAGTGGGTTATGGACGCCAAGGCCAACGTGACGCTAACACGGTGGCACGAGCGTAGTGCGGTCTCCAGCCGACAAATGGGCCTCGACGAAGTTCTCGATTGCAAGGATGAGCCTATGCAACCACAAGAAAAAAGTTGGTTATCGGGCGACTACTTTTCCCGAAAAGCTCCCCGAGCCGCCGCCAAGGAGGCCCCTGTGGTCAACACGTAGCGCTTAAGGAGCCGCTCGCTTCCGACAAGCCCTAGGGTTTGTTTTCACAGCAGACGCCTCACAAGCTGTGTCCAGAGACGCTGTCGGGAGCATCACGCCTGCCGCGGATCCTAGATTCTTGTCAGAGAAGTTTAATATTCCTCAAGCAGCAGCATTTACGCCTTTTAGTCCTCGCTGTTTGAGCTTGATAACGATGTGGACTAGGTGTCATTCAAAGAAGCATAGCTCTGCCGGAATGCGTAAGACGAAAAGCTGTTGCCAAAGTTTGAGCATGATCAAGTTTTAAATTTTTAAGTTATATTCCTTGAACGTCGTGTGTTTGTATGGAAAAACCTGTGCGCTGAGGAATTGACTTCAAGTAGGTTGCGTTTCTTGATTTGTTTCGAGTCCGCCAACAATACAAGTGAGTTGCAACCAGCCCTCGGCTGTTTTGCCGGAGGCAGCACTGGCCACCGGCTGCTGATGTTCAAGATCAAGAAGTGTGCTTGCACCGCTAGTTCCTCATGAGAGCGAGGGTAAAGCATGCAAGGGATGTAACGGAGTAAAGGATATAACATAGCTAGCTTTGCTCAGAATAAAGTTATATATTACAAAGAATAACTTGTCGCTGCCTAAGAGATTGTTCCTATGACACATCTAGCAGCGGCAAGAACAAGGAAAGAGAAGAAAGGTGCGCCAAGACCGGGTCCCAGAAGCCTTAGTTGCCGGGGCTGAATATCAAGATTCATCCCCGCAAGCCGAGTCACCGGGCTGCGAGATCGTATAAGTTTTCCGGTCCTCATCATGCATCCTCTTATGGATCGGAAACGCTGTCGCTATTCTTGAACGGCCGCGTTTTCATGAAAAACTCAGCGCGGAGGAATCGACTGCGGTTAATTTGTTTTGATTTGTTTTCGAGTCCGCTTCAACAATACAAGTGAGTTGCAACTAGCCCCGATAAGGTTTTCGCGGAGGCAAGACCGCCACCTGGTTGCTGATGTTCAAGACTCAGCAAGTGTGTTATACCGCAAGTTCCCTCGATGAGGGTAAAACATACAAGGCATAGAGTCAAGTAAAGGATATAGCATAGCGAGCTTCCCTTTTTCATTAAAAACATCCCATGCGTGTACAAATCCATAAAGGATGAAAAACATGAAAGAGAGGATTACAAGTTTTAAATGCAGCTAAGGCCCAAGGCTTATAAATTGAAAAAGATAAGATGCCCGTAATCCTTTCCTGTGCTCCCTTTTCAGAGGTAGGTCAAGGAGCCAAGAGGGAAAAGAGGCGCTTAGGTGAGCTACGGTGCCGAAGACACCAAGAGAACGCCCCGGCTACCTGGGGCTTATGGAGACGACGCGCCGAAGCAGAGCTCAAGAAGGCGGCAGGACGCCAAGACTGCCGAGGGCACCACGCCTCAGATTCGACTTGACGGCCTTGCCGCCACCCCTCTTCCTTCTTCCACATTCTCCCACGCCAAGCCGCCCAAGGAGACGCCTTGAGTTCAAGGGCCTAATCCCGGATGATGGGTCGCCGTGACGACAAGGCGACGCCCGACGCCTAGTCGGGCCCGGCGTTCGCTGCTGTCGCCTCCTCCTCGTCACTCTCGACGAGGGGAGTTCGCCATCGGAGGAGCTATCCACGCAGCATCTCGCCCGTGCCGATTCCTCAAGACCTTGACGGAGAGGTGGTCGCCTCCATTAACTTAAAATGGAGGGTAAACCTCATTGCGCTGTGGATGCGCGAACGCCTTCCACCTCGATCAAGATACATCACTTAGGGCTGGGGATAACGCCGACTCGCAGGCCGCTGATCCCACAGCCCTCATGCAATCTCAGCGCTCAAGGGTCCGCTTCATCGCAGCCAGAACGGAGCTGAAGTCGGCGACGACGAGGTGCCCGACGAAGCTTGACAAGAACTCCTAAGGGTCGCCCCTCAGATGGACCGCCAGGGGGAGGAGCCACGCGGAGGCGGAGATGCTGCGCACGCCTGGTCCGCCTCTTGCTCGAAGGCCGACCGCCTCGACTCGACCACGACCACGCCTCCTCTTCCCTTGTGGCTCGGGCTCACCACCGGGCGCTGGGTAGGAGGGATGCGCTGCCACAGCGACCTCGCCGCCACCGGCGAAGGATCAGGTTCCTTCCTCCATGGCGTAATGAGAGGAAGGGGAGTGGTTGAAGAAAGGAGAAGATGAGAGTGCGGGCTTCGCGCCCCCTCCCGCCTTCTTAAAGGAGCGGAGGGGGCTCGACCACCCGCTGCCTCCGCCTGCGGGACGGCTCGGGTCTTCTCACTCCCACCGTCCTCGGGCGACCCGAGTGCATGGGAGCCGCGTGGCGAGGATGCAGATCGAGGCGACTGTGAGACGGTACTCGCCCCACCCTTGATCACGGGTGGGCGCCGAAAATCGCAAGACGCCACCCACGCTTCCCACGACGCCGCGATTGACGCAGCGCTGCCATGTAGGGACGCGGTACGGGCCAGATTTTAAAGTGACTCGGTCGCATGGTGCCCGTGGCCTCTCTTTTTGGGTCCGCCGAACACGCGCAGACTGTATGGCCCAGTTCGGGGCTCCCTGCCGGTACTATAGTAGGGGTACTTTAGTACCTCGAACTTGGGCACGGGCAGCGCTGCTGGCAAGGCTTGCCGGTGCCCGCCAAGATCCTCCATCATCCCTACTTACTGCCATTCAAGAACAAAGTATTAACTAAGAAGACAAGGCCCCGGCAAAAGGAGCTTGTCGGGAAGACAAGACCCCGGCGAGGGGAGCTTGCCGGGAAGGACAAAGACCCCGGCAAGAGGAGCTTGCCGGGAAAGCCAACCAAGACACTTCAGAAAACTTGTCAGAACGCCTGCTGCCCCAAAGAAGGCTAGTTGCATTGCGCTTTTATCGCTGAGCGGACTCAAACAGATCATGGGCGTAACTTAGCTAATGATTCGACCCCTTTATGCGACAGGTGTTTTTCATACAAGGCACGGTCCTTCAAGGAATGTGACTCAAAAGTTTGGAGCTGAGTGCTCTTTTGCTCTCATCGGGTCGGTGGAGCTCGATGGCGGCTGTCTCGATTTCGAAGGCTGGGCAAAGATCCGGAGAGGTGCACTTGCTTGAGTAGGCACCAGAGCTGTTCTGCCGGCTTAGTCTTTGGTAGAACTGCTTTGCTCTTCTTGCACTTTCCGTGGAGCTCGATGGTGCGTCTCGATGGCAGCGCAGACTCCGTGAGAGGTGCGCTTGTCGGAGTGGGCATCGAGCTGCTCTTGCCGGACTTGGCATTCTTCTTCCCCCCGGAGCTTCAGCGGCAAGTGGTTTCAAGGCCGGCCGATGCTGCCGCTTCCCCGTAGATCTTGTCGGTGCAGATAAGTGCATCCTTCTTGTCACCATGGACAGAAATGACACTTATCTGACCTGCATCTTGAGCACATTGTAGGCGAGTGAGAGGCTGCCATGAACTTGGCGAGCGCCGACGGCCTAGTATCCCATTGTAGGGCAATGGGAAATCAGCAACATCAAACGTGACCTCTCTGTCTCCGAATTCAGCTCGCTGCCAAATGTCATCGGCAAGCAGGATCTTCCCTTCGCTTGCTCCTTCCCGGATTTATCCCTTGAAAGGTACCAGCTTTTCGAGCTCACTGCGTGGGATCCGAGCTTCGAGCACCGTGGAGAAATCGATTCAGGCCGCCCCACCACCAACCAACATCTTCGTGACCTTGAGGTTATGGATTGTTGGTGAGACCAACATTGGGCAAGCACCACCGCAGTGATGCGATCCGGTGATCCTCAACCTCAAGACGATGGGCGTGGCTGGACCACTTCAGAGGCTTGCGCTGACTCGACGGACGGCTCCGGCTTATGCTCACTTCTCACACCCACGGCTTGAGTTGGCGGTGCGAGGTGTGAGAGGCACCGCCGCCGACGCACAACACCTCCTGCCTTCTCCTGAAACTCTTGGTCATCGGCCCCATCTTCCTCCATCTCATCATCCTCATCTTCATCTTCGCCCTGTCGCGCCACGGGAGGCATGTCTCCTGTCCGCCGCGGTGTGTGTTCTCCCCGGCGGGAAGCTTTGTCGGATCCTCCGCCACCTCCCGGGCTCTTCCTTGTCGCGCGCCAGTATTTCAGCTTTCAGAATTCGCCATCCGCTCGACTTTCTTGCAGGTTTGGAGATCATGGCCCTTGGTGCGGTGGATCTTGCAATACCGCTGTCGAGCTATCTCGCTTGTCGGCGGCTACCACAGCCTCGCCGGAGTCATCAACTTTGGCCTTTCTCCATGGTGGATGTGATTATGTTGGGATATCACAATATTCTTATTTAATTAATGCATCTATATACTTGGTAAAGGGTGGAAGGCTCGGCCTTATGCCGTGTTTTGTTCCACTCTTGCCGCCCTAGTTTCCCATACGGTGTTATGTTCCTGATTTTATGCTCCTTACACCTTGTGATTTATGGGACCCCTTGACAGCCCTTTGAATAAAACTCCTCCAAAGAAGGCCCAACCTTGGTTTTACCATTTGCCTCACCACCACCTATACATTTCCTTGGGTCGGCCAACCCGAGGGTCATCTTTATTTTATCCCCCGCCGGTTGTCTAAGTGTGGTCCGAACCGAGCCCCATGGGCCCCCTGGGAAACTCGAGGTCGGTTTTACTCAGCCTGCCCATCCGGTTTCTCGAAAGAGATATGTGCAGCTCCTATTGGGATTTCGACGATCGGGCGGTCTTGCTGGTCTTGTTTTACCATTGTCAAATGTCTTGTAAACCGATTCCGAGATGACGGGTCTTCCGGGAGAAGGTATATCCTTCTTTCGCGAGAGCTTATAATGGGTTGTTGGGACACCCCGGGTATTATCTTCAAAGCCGGCTCGGTTATGTGGCGATGGGAATTTGTTAATGTCCGGTTGTAGATAACTTGACACCAGATCCGAATTAAAACACATCAACCACGCTGGGTAGCTTGATGGTCTCTTCCGGAGTCCGGAAGTGAACACGGTTTTGGGTTATGTTTGACGAAGTAGGAGTTCAGGATCACCTCTTGATCATTTCTAGTCGACGATCGCCTTTGCTCCTCTTCCGCCTCCATTTATGATGTTAGCCACCATATTTGCTTAGTGCTTGCTGCAGCTCCACCTCATTACCCCATCCTTCCTATGCTTAAATAGTCTTGATCTCGGGTTTTGAGATTGTTGAGTCCTGGACTCACCGATCCTATCACAACAGAGGTGCCGATGATACCAAAGGTGATGCAACCAAGTTTAGATGGGAGCTCAAAAGATCTTGGTCATTGTATGTTTCTTTTCATGTTGATCAAGAGGGAGCTTTGGGACGATGGGATCTAGCATTTTATCTTTTTTTTTGGCTTCTTCGAGTCGACCATGTGTTATAATGGTGTATGAATTATATGTTCATTGTGTGAAGTGGTGATTGTAAGCCAACTCTTATCCCATTCTCGTTCATTACATGGGATCGTGAAGATGACCTTCTTAATAAACCAATTTGGGTTATGCACTAAGTCGGCTTCACTGGGAGATATAGCCGATCGTGGGTTTAAGTTGGTAATCGAGCCATCCCACTTAGGAGCCCCCGCTTGATCGAATCCATGCTTGTTGAGTCTAGAACAAAATGTTTTGAGTCTTAGGATTATATATATCGGAGGTAGGATTTTTTTACCCTCACCCCTCCCTCGTGAGGTCTCCCGACGAGATGTTTTGACTTTCCTCTCCTCAAATTTCACTAAATTTTTTAGGATCACGGGTATCTTGGAATCGCCCGATATTCTTATAAGAGAACATTGTTCTTGGTGCCTCCCAACATTTAGGGGTTGTGGGGTCCCGGAGTTGAGCTCCGAGGTGTTGTCGCCATAATTTTATCGCTCCCTGAATACCGAGTTTTGCCGACATCGAAAATCTCTTTTATGCGCTTGTTGGGAGAAACTCGACGCCACCCAAGATCGGGAGTTCGGAGTATTGCCACAGCTCGATAATGATGCTTTTCAAGGTTGAGGAACACGATTTTGAGTTTTCTTGGTTATGTGTCAAGGATGGATACACCGGATGTAGGGATTGTTAGTTTTGGGTGATATATATTGCTTCCCCCGATCCCCAACACCGATTGCATAACCAAAGTTTGGGAGTTTTATAGGGGTAAAGGTAGCTCCAAGAATATCTTTCCGAGATGAATGATATGAGATTGGGGTTCACGCCAGTGGTCCGCCTATCCACGGTCGTTTTAGGTCTCATGGTCAAAGAACCCTTGGCTATGTTGGTTGGGACACTTCGATGTCATGTGCATTGTACATGATGGTGTGACGATCGAGCCCGTAGGGCCCCAAACCCCTAAAACTTCGGATTAAATTCTATCATATGTTTGTTCCGCTTATTGCAAGCCAAACCTTTGTTTTGTTTTATTTGTGGTATTCGAGTTGCTTCAAGTCAAGTGTTGATTCCATACCTTTCCTAAACGGTGTTCTCATATTCCTATGTGAATACTAATCCTTCTTGATCTTCGAGTTTGTCATCTCAATTTCTTCTCAACCAAAGGTTTTTTCAAGTGGATCCAATCATTTCAACATCCGCAAGATCAATTTTAAGTTTTTCAACGGTGTTTGTTCCATCTTCCCAAGTTGTCTTTGTTTTCCCGCCTCCCACCCTTTTCTTCAAGGACTGATTTTTAATCAAGTATCCTTTTATTGATGAAGTCTCTACATTCTTTTCCGCCAATGTTCTTATCCGGTTCTCGAAGATACTAACGAGCTTCAAGTTTATTATTCCATGTCTCTTTTTCTTCCTGGATTCAATTCAAGCTTTCGGTTTTCATCATATTCCTTTCTCGCTTCTAATGCTTTTCATGCCGATGCACCTCTTAATCATTCACTTCGCTATTCATTTGTTCCGAGTGCTTAAGATTTTCTGAAGATTTGTGTTTCCATTCTCAATCCGCTCGTTACTTTGAGGTTGTTATCTCATTTGCCATTTATTTCAACCGCAATCTCTTGTCAAGCAATCTTTTCAACGGTGTTTTTTTTGAGGGGCCATAACCCACATGTCTTTTCCAGATCTTACCGACTTTTTAATTTTTCCGAGTTATTCTCAAATTCATTGCAAAGTTTGACGAAGAATGAATTATCATCACCAAATGTCTTTCTCCAAGATCCCAAATTTTTTAATTGTTGGTTCAACCTTTCTAATTTTCATTCCGAGTGCCTCAACAATTCATGGTGGTGTTTTCCCATTCTCGAATTTTGAAGACCAAGAAGAGTTCCTCTTAAACCTTACCCGCTCTTCCGAGATTCATGGTTCTAGCTTGATGCCATCCTCTCATAATTGTTTTTGATTGTGACAATTCTTTTCTTACCAAAGGAGCATTTCATGAGTTGTTTCCATTTTTTTCCTCAAGGCCATCATGTCATAATTTTCATGCTCATTGTGTAGCTATCGTCTCCAAATCTTATTGCATAGTTTAAATACCCTCTAATCAGTTCATGATCTTTCATTCTCATGTATCTAAATCCTCAAGTATCTTCATTTGTTTTCCAATTCTTCCCTGAATTATGCCTTTGCTACTTTCATCTTCAATTTACGGTGGTTCTTTCAACATTCCTCTTATGTTGTTATCGATCAATTAATTTGTTCTTTCCGAATCTACCCGTGGATCGTGAAGACTTTTCTCAAGTTTACGCTTATATCCCTTTAATCCTTTCTACGAGAATAAGTAGCATGCCATCTGCTTGTCATCAATTTAATTTTCATGAAAGATAAGCATACAATAAATCTTATTCTTATTCCTCGAGGTGATTCAATTTTTTCTTCCAAGATTGTTCATAATGAAGTAATTTTTTCCTAGTTGTTCATCTTTTTTTCCGAGTTCCAAGCTTTCGTTATCTTGTTAAGCTCCATCTAAATCATTGCAAGGCTTCACCTTGTGTTTTCAACTTCTCCTTCTTTCCACCACCCTTTAATACCGGAGTTTCTTCATGGTGGTTCGTCGGTTTTTCATTCTTCAATTGTTCTTCAAGATTTTCTCAAAGTTATGATCCGCCAAGCTATACTCTAAGATAAGCATGGTGCTCAACACATGTTTTGTTTTGGGGAGTTAGAGTATTCTTCATCTTGCATTCCAAAGTGCATTCTTTCTACCTTATCTTCGAGGTAGTGTTAGGTCATTCTTGATAATTTCCTTCGATTTCATGATTCACAAGTTTTCAAGAGTGACATATTTAAACCGCTTTTTCTTTGTTCAAGAGATCTTTTCAACCGAATCTCTTCATTGGAGTTATCTTGGTATAGATTTCACCTAAAGCCTTCCCTAAGGAATGTTGCTATTTTGTTGCTTATTTATGACCCAAGTTATCTTTTTCCATCTTGATGGAACAAGCTTTCATCTTTTCGTTAATCTCAAGCAAAATTGTTTGTTAGTGGCCTTGTCACCTCATAATGTTGAGATGTTTCCATAAGCCCACTACAAACTTATTCTTTTCTTGTTGGTCTTCCAACAACTCTATTCTAACCTTTTGCAAGGATGCCTTCCAAATTCAATTGTGGTAGTTGTCATTTTCTTCTCCCCCTTTATTCCAATGATCTATCTTCTATTTTTCTTCCGGGACATTGTGATGTTGCTCTTTTCACTCATCATCTCGATTGTGAGGATCGTTTCTTTCGTGCTTATCCATTTAACCAAGTGTTGTGTCATCTCTTCAAGTTCTTTCATCTTATCATGGTTTGCCTCTTTTTCAACCTTAGTGCTGCTCAAATCCTTCTTACCCATTGTGCCATTCTTTCAATAGTTCCGGAGGCAAGGTGTTGTTGATTTCATCAAGTATCATCCCATCTTCTCAAGTTCATGTTCTATTCCTTCCATGTTCAACGGAGGTCGCCTTAATTCTTCCTCTCTCATCTTGTTTTAACCCGAGTGGTTTCAATTCTATCTTGTCCATTAAACTTTGATTCATGTCTTTGCAACCTTCAAGTCCTCGTAATGTTCCTTGTTCCTCTTTTCTAACGGATTGTTTGCAACTGCTCATCTCTATTGTACTCTTTCTTTTAAATTGCTCAACCTCTCAAGGTTCGTGGTTTCACCTGCTTGTCAAAGAAGCAACTTAGTTTTACCTCTTTTCCTCTTCCGCTTTCTCCGGTATCCTAGATCTCGGAGATCCTCTTGTGGTGGAGTGTTGTAATTCCAACCGACGCCGACTTCCACCCCAATTTGTCAGGATTTGTTTTGTTTGTTGCATCATTTGCATTGCATCATGCCATCATGTCATTTAATTTTAAAAACTCAACTAAATAAATTGTATGGATTTTGATCCTTTTAAATCGAGGGAAGGGTGACTTTCTTTACAACATATCCTCCCAATATTATTAGGGAGCTATAATAAATATTCCATTAACTGAAATCACCCATAACACATTTGCATTATTCTTCTACTCTTCTTATATCCGACTCAACCTTCTATCCTGCTTTTCTTTTTTAGTAAAATTGAGTTGCAATTTTACTTGTCCATAAATGTTCCAAATCTGCCCATAAATAACATCGTGTGTAGGGTCACCCCTATAATTTCAATCCATTTGGAGTTCATTTGAATGGGTTTCAAATTCAAACTTGTCTCGAGTTAAATTCAACGTGTGGATTTTCCTCTAAAAGTCCCCCTAATTTTGTTAAATTCCCACATTTTTGTGAGTCCGGGAAATAATCCCCATGTCCAACCTCTTTCCCAAACCCACTCTTTTTCTTTCTTCTTTCTAATTTTTTCTCGATAAGAGAGGGGAGAAGAGAGCCCAAGAATAGTCAGGCCCATCTGCTTTAGGCCCAGCCTATAACCCTAGCCCGATCGAACCCTCCTCTCGATCGCCCTCGATCCCTCACCACCACCCTTCGCCTCGATCCCCATTGACAAGATCTCCGCCTGATCCCTTCACACCCACACCGACCGCCCCCTTAGACCATGTCGCCTGCCACCACCACCACCGGAGTCCGCCCCCACCGGATCGCCCTGGGTCCCCTCGCCACCCCACCGCTTTACTCCCACTGCCCCGATCTAGCCCTCCCCTCGCCCGCCGTTTCAGGCGGGAAGCGCCATCACCGAGCAGCCCTTTGCCGAGCGCCACCACGAGCCCCAAGCCCCCTCGCTTCCCCATCGCCAGGTCGCCTCCTTCACGCCCCCATCACCATCTCCGGCCGCCTCCCGCCGGCCCTCGCTGATGATCGGGGCAGAAGGTTGTTTCGCTTTCCGCCGACGCTAACCGACGCCGTTTTCGCACCGCCCCGGCCATCCTTCCCCGCCTAAGTTCCACCCTGCCCCTTCAGATCGCGATCACCATCGTTGGGGCCCGAATTCAAGACCGTATTCAAAATTTGAAAACTTTTTTGTATCCTGAACCTTCCTTTTGCGTGAACTTTTTTTGGAAGCCTATAGCCTTTTTACTTGTACTATCAAACAAACTGGAAGCGATGCTTACCACCGCAGTTATGTTGGGAAATTTTCTTCTTCATCTTTGGTTTACATCGCCCCAATGCAATAGTGCAGCCTGCAGAGTACATTTTCATGTCTAAAAATTCATAATTGGCTCCTAGTCTTTACTTAACCAATAATTAAATAAGAAAGTCAAGTGGTGAAAATACTTACTTAGATGCCAACTATGCTCCCCAATAGTGCAGCCGGAAGTGGAAAGAACCGGTATTGCTTACAAAATCAGATTGAACCTGTAAAAAAAGGAGACATAACCGAAGATGAATTCGGCACTTGTTTCGAGATGAGACGATTCGGTTGGCTGTTTTACAAAATCGTGCTCGTTATTTGAAACTGAATCAATGCGGTCTATTATGTGTTGTCGGCGAGAAAATTCAGAACTTAGATGGGGATGGCAGGAGAGGAAGCGAGGGGTTCGTCGCGGGATCAGGGCCGCGCAGCTGGGGCGAGGCGACGGCAGAAACCCCGCCGGCCGCCCAGGGCGCTCGCGCAGGTTGTGGCGGTGGCAGCCGCCGGTGCGATCCCAGAGGGGCCGGAGCAGCGGAGGAGAGGGCCTTCGGATCGATCTAGTTTTTTTGGCGACGATGTATCTGGGGGCGCTTCGGGCCAAGGTGTGGACTCGAGGAGAGGTGGGCCCCAGCCTATGTTTTGGGCTTATAAATGCTTAAAAGCACGCTGATCCGCTTTTTTTTTGTACTCACATCAGTATATATATAATTATATTTTTGTCAAAACAATGGGTATTCAGCTGATACTTGAATTGAGGTGGGCCCGCCGACCATGGCCTCTCGCTTCACCATATCCTCCCGCCGCATCACGCCGCCATGGCCTCCCGAGGCATCACCACGAACACCTTGTCGGGCCTCCTCTTTGCTCCTCGCACCACATTGCTCCACCAAGGTCGCCACTGTTGTCATGACGAGGCCTCCGGCTCTTTTGCTGTTGGGAGTTTTTCTCGAGCTCCACCTTCAAACTCCTGGCACGCTTTATCAAGTCCGCTAAGGCCTCTCTGCTTGGCCTCAAAGCCCTGCTGCTGCACGCACGCGCTTATTTACCTCCATTGCCTTTGTTGACGTAAGTTCAACTACATCAGCAAGACCCGGTCTGTGATCGCTTCCACAACCACCTAACCAGTGAACACCAAGGCCATCTTCGAGATTTTCGCCAAGTACCAAGACGCTGCCTCGGCCACTTAACATCTACGTAAACGCCGCATTCACTACTTCTAATACCGCCGCCTCAAGACGTTGATTCGGGCTGGTACCTCCTCCTAAACGAATCTAGTATAACTACTTCCACCACGACCGCCGCGAGAAGAACCTACTTCCATCTACACCGCTTTGAACTTGTTCCATTTCAAAACGCACGCCTCAAAGGTATAACCACCGAGATGACCGTCTGCGTCCTCAATGCATGTGTTGGATGAGATGCTCGTGTTTGCTTTGTGTCCCGAGAGGTTCTTTGCACATTCCTCGCTTGTTATGCCGCCGCCGTGGGAACCCGGAATTCGGAGCACCCTACCATCCTTGCATGACACGCTCGCACACCTCGCTTGCATCAGATCTCACCAAGTTATCGGGATCGAGCGATATGTTGCGCGGCATCATTTTTGAATTCGTCGTTGCGGCACCTCTTTCTTTCCACCACGGTGACAAATGCTTCATAACATGCTTATGTCAACATTTTCATAAAATTGCATATAACTTGAATATGTCATCTGATCATGATAACAACAATTTAAAATGTTTATATTTGTTGTTTCCATTAATTTGCTCAATGCACATGGAGGATTTTCCTAATTGTTGTTTGTTATTTCCGGCCTCATTTAAACTTGGCTTAAATAGTTAGTTTACTTATGCTTTCACTTGCTGCCATGTTAATAACATTTAATATTGTTGTGTACCCAACCGAGAGTAAACTAAATAATTGATAGGGTAGCCATTAATATGCAACTGCTGTCATATTGAGCTCCACTTAACTTATATAGTATTGTTTGTAGCACTTTGCCATGCCATGCCTTATTAAACCGGACATGCATCATACTTGTTTGTGCATCATGACATGTTTATGCTTGTGTGTTTACCATGTTGCTTGCTTTTTCCCAGCTAGCTTCTCTCGTTATTTTCGTTTCTGCTTCTCGAGTTATGAGGATTCATTCGACTCACGTCCGCTTGTCTTCTTCATGGACTCGCTTCTTCTTCCTTATGGGATTTTAGGCAAGATCACCATTACCCTCGATATCATTTCTTATCTTTGCTTGCTAGTAGCTTCGTTCTATCACTAGGCTGCGCTTACCTATCACTTCTGTTTACCAAGCCTCCCAAATTGCCATGAACCTCTAACCTTTGTCACCCTTCCTAGCAAACCGTTGTTTGGCTATGTTATCGCTTTTGTCATCCCTCTTATAGCATTGTTAGTTGGTGTGAAGTTGAAGATTGCTCCATGGTGGATGGTGATTATGTTGGATATCACAATATCTCTTATTTAATTAATGCATCTATATACTTGGTAAAGGGTGGAAGGCTCGGCCTATGCCCGTGTTTTGTTCCACTCTTGTCACTTCTAGTTTCCGCCATAACGGTGTTATGTTCCCTGATTTTATGCTCCTTATGCAGCTAAGGTGATTTATGGGACCCCTCGGGACATCATTGAATAAACTCCTCCTAGCAAGGCCCAACCTTGGTTTTACCATTTGCCTCACCACCACCTATACCTTTCCTTGGGTCGGCCAACCCGAGGGTCATCTTTATTTTAGCCTCTGCCGCTAAGTCTAAGGTTGGTCCGAACCGAAGCCGTCGCGGGCCCTCGGGAAACTTCGAGGTCCTGGTTTTACTCAGAGCCTGTCTCATCCGGTTGCTCGAGAACGTGATATGTGCAATTCCTATCGGGATTGTCGGCGCAAGATCGGGCGGTCTTGGTGGTCTTGTTTTACCATTGTCGAATGTCTTGTAAACCGATTCCGGACCGATCGGTCTTCCCGGAGAAGGTATCCATCGTTAATCGTGAGAGCTTATCATGGGTTGTTGGGACACCGCAGGTATTATCTTTCAAAGTCGTGCCTGCGATTATGTGGCGATGGGAATTGTTAATGTCCATTGTTGATAACTTGACACCAGATCCGAATTAAAACGATCAACTGCGGTGTAGCCGTGATGGTCTCTTCGGCGGAGTCCGTGAAGTGAACACGGTTTTGGGTTATGTTTGACGAAGTAGGAGTTCAGGATCACCTCTTGATCATTTCTAGTTGACGATCGCCTTTGCTCCTCTTCTCGCCTCATTTATGTATGTTAGCCACCATATTTGCTTAGTGCTTGCTGCAGCTCCACCTCATTACCCCATCCTTCCTATAAGCTTAAATAGTCTTGATCTCGCTGGTTTTGAGATTGCCGAGTCCTCGGACTCACCGGATCCTATCACAACAGCGAGGGCCGTGATACAAAGGGGTGATGCAACCAGCTTAATGGGAGCTCAATGAAGATCTTGGTCATTGCTATGTTTCGCTTCCGTTGATTAGTAGTGGAGCCGATGGGACGATCGGGATCTAGTTTTATCTTTTTTTTTGGCTTCACAAGAGTCGGACCATGTGTGTATCAATGATGTATGAATTATATGTTCATTGTGTGAGGGCGATTGTAACCAACTCTTTATCCCATTATTTTCATTACATGGGATCGTGAAGATGACCCTTCTTAGATTAAACCACCTGGGTTATGCTCTAAGTCGTTTCAAGGGAGATATAGGATCGGGGTTTAGGGTTTTCCTTCGATACAAATCCTCGCTTCACGGTCAATTAATGCGATTTTTTTCTCGAAGACCAAAGAGCTAACTATCTCACCCTCATCGCTGATTAATGCAGCCATGCAAACGAACCTTCTACCGCATGCATTGGGAATATTAATGTCCTTGTTTGCTAACCCCATCAATTTTGCCTCGATTAGTGTTAGTGGCCCTTTTAAATTGTAATTTTGATATACGCCTTGTGTACAAAAAAAAAGGAGGTAGTAACTATATTTGAATTCCTTGCCCATTGCGGGAAAATTTTTTTTGTGGTTTGGTGAAGTGCTCACGAGAACACTGCCGGTAAAAGTAGGGGTACCTTAGTACTAATTGGGCGGCACGCAGCTTCAAAAGGGCCGGGCGCCCGCCAAGATCCCCGCCATCCCTACTTATCGCCATTCAAGAACAAAGTATTAACTAAGAAGACAAGGCCCCGAAAGGAGCTGCCGGAAGACAAGACCCCGAGGGAGCTTCCGAAGAAGACCCCCGCAAGAGGAGCTTGCCGAAAGCCAACCAAGAACTTCGAAAACTTGGCAACGCTTCGGCCTTTCCAAGGCCCGCGAGCGGCAAGCTTGCGTGGCCAAGACAACGGCACAGAAGACCTGGCGCAAGACACTTGCCCGGCAAGGTGCCACCACCCAAGCTCCAACAGATCCAACGACGGTCACCCCGGACCATCCCAGAGCACGGGGAGGCGGGCAGCCATGCGGTGAGGTGGGCGGTTTAAAGGAGGCCATCGCGACGGTGGCGCCTTAACGGCCCCTTTGCACCAGCCCGACCATTAAATGCCCTTGTCCCCCCGCCCGAGTTAGGTAGGGACACTGCTGGACACCCTGTACCAACCTGCATTTTATTTTCTACCCCTTTCTACGAAACGCGGGACCCCTTAGACTATAAAAGGGAGGCCCATGCGCACGAGAAGAGGGTCGGGTTCGGTTCGAATTTTGGTTCCGCAATTGCCGGTTCATCCGACGATCCCACACCACAACTCGCCACACCTTGGGCAAGAACATAATACCAAACAAAGCAGCAGAGGGTTTTATCTCCCGAGAGCCCCCGGGTAAAATCCTCCCGGTCCCGCCGACCGCTCAGGCCCCGCCCCCTTGCCGGACAAGAAGGGGCCTCAGGTTCTATAGGTGCTCGGGTCCCGCAGGCCCACGGCATCTTTGGCGCACCGGGGGCCGAGGTGGCGATCCGATCCGGGTTCCAAGACTACATCAACATTTCATCGACATGCCAGGGAAGACTTGAGGTGGCCGCCCTCTGGATATCCCGCCGCCACCGAGCAACGGCGGGGGGTGGACGCCGAGCGGGCCCGCCGAAGGACTCATATCGCTACCAGTCCAAGGACAAGGCCCGCAAGCCAGGCCCGAATCCACCGCGCCTTCGGAGGTGCAGGATCGCAAGCCAGGGCTTTCGCGCTGCTCCTGGAACAAGGCCCGGGTGGGTCGCGGACGCCAAGGCCAACGACCAACACGGTGGCACGAGCCAAGGCGGTTCCAAAGACAAGGGGGCTCCTCGACGAAGTTCTGATTCGCAAGGATGAGCCTATGCAACCACAAGAAAAAAGTTGGTTAGTGACTACTTTTAGCAGAGCCCCGAGCCCCGCCAAGGAGGCCCCCGATCAACAAAAGCGCGGGAGCCCGCCCGGCAAGCCCTAGGGTTTGTTTTCTTAGACGCCCGAAAGCGGGTCTGCACACGCTGCGGGAGCATCAGCCCGCGGATCCCGATTTGCCGAGAAGCTAATGTTCCAGAGATTTGCCTTTTAGTCCTCGTTTTTGAGCTTGATAACGATGTGGACTAGGTATCATTCAAATAAGCATAGCCTTGCCGGAATGCGTAAATGTAAAGCTGTTGCCAAAGTTTGAGCATGATCAAGTTTTAAATTTTAAGTTATATTCCTTGAACGTCTGTTTTGTATGGAAAACCGGGGGAGGAATCGATCAGGTAGGTTGCCTTTGATTTGTTTCGAGTCCCCAACAATACAAGTGAGTTGAACAGCCCCAAAGGTTTTGTGAGGCAAGACCCGCTGGTTGATGTTCCGATTCCAAGGTGCTTATAAAGTTCCTCGAGCGAGGGTGCATGCAAGGTGTAACGGAGTAAGGGATATAACATAGCTAGCTTTGCTGAATAAAGTTATATATTAAAAGAATAACTTGTCCGCTTCTAAGAGATTGTTCCTATGACACATCTAGCAGGGCAAGAAAAAAAGAGAAGAAAGGTGCGCCAACGGTCCCAAAGAAGCCAAAGTTGCCTGCGAATATCAAGATTCATCCCCAAGCCGAGTCACCGGGGGCGAATCGATAAGCTTTCCGCCCTCATCATGCATCCTCTTATGGATAAACGGGTTGGCCCTGAACGGCCGTGTTGTATGAAAAACCTGTTCGGGAGGAATCGAGGGTTGTTTGCCTTGATTTGTTTTTGAGTCCGCCATAAATACAAGTGAGTGAACTAGCCCGAAGGTTTTGTCGGAGGCAGACCGCCAGGTTGTCGATGTTCCGACTAAAAAGTGTGCTTCCCGCAAGTTCCTCGAGCGACTAAAAACATACAAGGCATAGAGTCAAGTAAAGGATATAAGGGAGCCCCTTTTTCATTAAAAACATCCCACGGGTACAAATATAAAGGATGAAAACATGAAAGAGAGGATTACAAGTTTTAAATGCAAAAGGGCCAAGGCTTACAAATTGAAAAGATAAGATGGAATCCTTTCCCGCCCCCTTTTAGAGGTAGGTCAAGGAGCCAAGAGGGGAAAAGAGGCGCTTAGGTGAGCTCGGGCGAAGACACCAAGAGAACGCCCCGGGCTACCGGGTTGGCAGACGACGCCCGGAAGCAAGTAAGACGGGCGGCAGGACGCCAAACTGCCGAGGGCACCACGCCTCAGATTCACTTGACGGCCTTGCCCCCCCTCTTCCCTTCCGAGCCTCCCACGCCACCGCCCAAGGAGACGCCCGGAGTTCAAGGGGCCCGGACTGGATGATGGGGTCGCGGTGACGACGAGGCGACGCCCGAAGTCGGGCCCGGACGCCTGGCCACGCCGCCTCCTCCTCGCCACTCGCCGAGGGGAGTCTTGCATCGGAGGAGCTGTCCACGAGATCTCGCCCGCCGAGTCCCCAAGACCTTGACGGAGAGGAGGTCGCCTCCATTAACTTAAATGGAGGGTAAACCCCCCAGCTATGGATGCGCAACGCCTTCCACCTCATCAAATACATCACACTAGGGGCGATAACGACTGGTGCCTGATCCCACACCCCTCATGTAATCTCCCGGGGGGTCCGCCCATCCCAGAACGGAGCCGGCCGAGGCGACGACGAGGTGCCCGACGAGTTTGACAAGAACTCCCAAGGGTCGCCCTCGATGGACCGCCGGGGGGAGCCGCCGGCGGAGGGGAGATGGGGCGCCTGTCCGGGCCTTCCCGAGCGCCGACCCCCGACTCCCCACGACCACGCCCCCTTTGGACGCCTCCACCACCAGCTGGAGGGATGCGCTTCTGCAGCACCCGCCGCCACCGGAAGGATCAGGTTCCTTCCTCCATGGCAAATGAGAGGAAGCGGAGGGTTGAAGAAAG
>JAHHZJ010003095.1:0-56870 GCA_021437245.1 Aegilops speltoides | reverse complement strand
TATGATTTCCAACAAGTTGGTTGCTCGCCCATTGTTCCGAGAACGGAGTCTTGGTCATTTTGCCTAAGAGGCATGGTTCGATGTGTCAAATGATTCATAATCAAGAGACTCTAAAAGTCCATCAAGATGGAGCTTCTTCATGCGCTTGACACCAATATGACCAATGCGCAAGTACACAAGTATGTGGGACTATCGTTATCAACTTTACATCTTTTGGCATCCACACTATGAACATGTGTAATATTACGCCGAGATTCATTAAGAATAAACCATCGACCATCGGAGCATGACCATAAAACATATCTCTCATATAAATCAAACAACCATTATTCTCGACTTAAATGAGTAGCCATCTCAGATCAAACGAGATCCAGATACAATGTTCATGCTCAAACTTGGCACTAAATAACAATTATTAAGGTTCAAAACTAATCCCGTGGGTAAATGTAGAGGCAGCGTGTCGACGGCGATCACATCGACTCGAACCATTCCCGACGCCAAGATCGTCACCTCGCCCTTCGCCACCTCCGCTTATTCCGCAGCTCCTCCCGTGAGTTACAAATATGAGCAACGGCACCGTATCAAATACCTGTGAGTTACTACTTAGTAATCGGTAAGGTACACATCAATTACATGTATATCAAATATACCTTTGGTGTTGCCGCCTTCTTATCCGCTAAGTATTTGGGGCAGCTCCGCCCAAAGGACCCTTCCCTTGCAATAAAAGCACTCACCTCGTGCTTGGGTCCATTCTTTGACTTCTTCCCGCAATCTGGCTTACGGGCGCGCAACATCTTTGCCGCCCTTCTTGAAGTTCTTCTTCCCTTGCCCTTCTTGAACTTAGTGGTCTTATTGACCATCAACACTTGATGTTCTTTCTGATTTCAGCCTCTCACGACTTCAACATCGAGTACACTTCAGAATGGTCTTCACCATCCCCGCATGTTGTAGTTCATCACAAAGCTCTTGTAGCTTGGTGGGAGCGATCGAGGATTCTGCCAATGACCGCCTCATCCGGAGGTTAATGTTCAACTGGGTCATACGGGTTGTGCAACCCTGATATCTTCGTGATGTGCTCACCGACAGTAACTGTTTTCCTCCATCTTACAATCAGAGAACTTGTCGAGACATCATATCTCTCGACCCGCATGAGCTTGAAAACTAGTTTCAGCTCTTCAACATCTCATATGCTCCGTGATGCTCAAAACGCTTTTGGAGCCCCGGTTCTAAGTCAGAAAGCATGCCGCATCGAACGAGGGAGTAATCATCGTAACGAGTCCGCCAAACGCTCAAATCGCCTTGCAAAGGCCGGAGAACAGTGGGTCACCTAACGGTGCTTCTATGACATATTGTTTCTTCGCAGCTATGAGGATGATCTCGTGTTCGACCCAATCCAGATAGTTGCTGCCATCATCTTTCAGCTTGGTTTTCTAGGAACGCTGAAGTTCATGTTGACATTAGCGCGGCCATTGATCTACAAGACATATTTGCAAAGGTTTTAGACTAAGTTCATGATAATAAAGTTCTAATCAAAATTATGAACTCCCACTTAGATTAGACATCCCTCTAGTCATCTAAGTGTTACACGATCCGAGTCAACTAGCCCGTGTCCGATCATCACGCGAGACGGACCAGTCATCATCGGTGAACATCTTCATGTTGATCGTATCTTCCATACGACTCGTGTTCGACCTTTCGTCTCCGTGTTCCGAGGCCATGTATGTACATGCTAGGCTCATCAAGTTAACCCTAAGTGTTTTCACCTGTAAAACTGTCTTACACCCGCTGTGAACGTAAGAATCCATCACACCCATCATCATGTGGTGCTTAGAAACGATTTAACCGTATCAACGGTGCACGCTTAGGGAGAACACTTCTTGAAATTTTAAGGGATCATCTTATTTACTACCGTCGCCCTAAGTAAACAAGATGTATAAACATAATAAACATCACATGCAATTATATAGTTGTGACATGATATGGCCAATATCATAAGGCTCCATTGATCTCCATCTTCGGCTCCATGATAATCTTGTCACCGCTTGACACCGGATCTCCATCATCATGATCTCCATCATCGTGTCTTCATGAAGTTGTCACACCAACGACTACTTCTACTTCTATGACTAACGCTTAGCAATAAAGTAAAGTAGTTTACATGGCGCTCTTCAATGACACGCAGGTCATACAAAAATAAAGACAACTCCTATGGCTCCTGCCGGTTGTCATACTCATCGACATGCAAGTCGTGAATCCTATTACAAGAACATGATCTCATACATCACAATTCATCATTCATCACAACTTCTCGCCATATCACATCACATGATCAATCGCTGCAAAAACAAGTTAGACGCCCTCTAATTGTTGTTGCATCTTTACGTGGCTGCGATTGGGTTCTAGCAAGAACGCTTTACCTACGAAACACCACAACGTGATTTTGTCAACTTCTATTTACCCTTCATAAGGGCCCTGTTCATCGAATCCGCCCAACTAAAGTGGAGAGACAGACACCGCCAGCCACCTTATGCAACTAGTGCATGTCAATCGGTGGAACCGGTCTCACGAAGCGCACGTAAGGTTGGTCCGGGCCGCTTCATCCCACAATACCGCTGAAGCAAGAAAAGACTAGTAGAGGCAAGTAAGTTGACAAGATCAACGCCCACAACAAATTGTGTTTTACTCTGCATTAGAGAACTACGATAAACCTCGCTCGATACCACTCGTTAGGAACGCTGCAGAAAATTAAAATTTTCCTACGGTTTCACCAAGATCCATCTATGAGTTCATCTAAGCAACGAGTAACGGAGAGAGTTTGCATCTACATACCACTTGTAGATCGCAAGGCGAAGCTTGCAAGGTGATGATGTAGTCGCACTCGACGTGATTCAAATCACCGATGACCAAGTGCTGAACGGACAGCACCTCCGCTGCTCAACACACGACGGCACGGGCGACGCCCCTCCGCCTTGATCCAGCAAGGAGGAAGGAGAGGTTGAGGAAGACAGCTCCACCGCAGCAAGACGACGGCGCAGGATGGTGGAGAGGCAAGATCTCGGCAGGCTTCACTAACGCTATGAGAGGAGGAGAGGTGTTGGGAGGGAGGGCTGCGCCTGGAGATGGGTGCACAGCAGCCCCTTCCCTCCCCTTTATATAGGCCCCTAGGGGAGGCGCCGCCCCGGAGATCCAATCTCCAAGGGGCGGCGGCCAAGGGGTGGAGTGCCCCAAAGCTGGTGGGCGCCCCACCCCTAGGGTTTCAACCCTAGGCGCAGGGGTGGGCCTAGGGGGAGCACCAGCCCACTATGGGCTGGTTCCCACCCACTTCAGCCCATGGGGCCCTCCGGATGGGTGGCCCCACCCGTGGACCCCCGACCTTTCCGATGGTCCTGCACATTACCGAGACCCCAAACTTTCCCGATGGTCAAATACCACTTCCTATATATTATTCTTTACCTCCGACCATTCAAACTCCTCGTGACGTCCGGATCTCATCCGGACCAACAACATTCGTAGTCACATACTAGTCTTCCTAATAACCCTAGCGCCACCGAACCTTATGTGTAGACCCTACGGTTCGGGAGACACGCAGACATGACCGAGACGATTTCGGCAATAACCAACAGCGGGTCTGATACCCATGTTGGTTCTACATGCTCCTCGATGATTCCATCGGTTGAACCACGATGTCGAGGATTCGATCAAACCCAGATACAATTCCTTTGTCAATCGGTACGTTATTTGCCCGAGACTCGATCACCGCAGTATCCCAATACCTTGTTCAGCCTCGCATCGCAAGTCACTTTACTCGCATCAGAATGATGATCCCGTGACCAACACCTTGGTCACCTTGAGCTCATTTTGATGATGCATTACCGAAAGTGGCCCAGAGATACCTCTCCGCCATAACGGAGTGACAAATCCCACCTCGATCCGTGTCAACCCAATGATACTTTCGGAGATACCTGTAATGCACCTTTATAGTCACCCAAATACGCTAGACGCTTGATACACCCAAGGCACTCCTACGGATCCGGAGTTACACGATCTCATGGTCGAAGGAAGAGATACTTGACATTGGCAAAGCTCTAGCAAATGAACTACACGCATCTTTGTGCTATGCTTAGATTGTCTTGTCCATCACATCATTCTCCCAATGATGTGATCTCGCTATCAATGACATCTAATGTCCATAGTCGAAACCATGACCATCTGCTGATCACAACGAGCTAGTCAACTAGAGGCTCACTAGGACGACAGGTCTATGTGTTCACACGCATTACAATTTCCGGATAATACGCTTATAGCATGAACAAAAGACAATTATCATGAACAATGAAATATAATAATACTTTTATTATTGCCTCTAGGCATATTACCAACACCGCACTCTCCTTCCTTCCCTCTCTCTCTTCCCCTTCCTTGTCTCCTACTCCTAATACATGGAAGGACCCTAGTTGATTAGAAAGGGGGAATCTTACCCTGTGGGAGTAGGACTCCCATGGCGCCATAGTAGAGGGCCGGCCTCCTCCTCCCTCCCTCCTTTATATACGGGGCAGGGGGCACCCCATAGACACACAAGTTGATCTACGGATCATTCCTTAGCCGCAAGCGCCCCTTCCACCATATTCCACCTCGGGTCATATCATCGCGAGTTTAGGCGGCCCGCTACCGGTAGAACATCATCATCGCTACCACGCCGTCAGGTCGACGGAACTCATCTCCGAGCTCGCTGGATCGGAGGCCGAGGACGCCATCGAGCTGGACGCAGCTGAACTCGAGGCTCCGACGCTCGGTGCTTGGATCGGTCGGATCGTGAAGACGCACGACTACATCAACCACGCCAGTAAACGCCCGCTTATGGTCTACGAGGGTACATGGACTAACACTCTCCTCTCGTTGCTATATCATCACCATGATCTTGCGTGCGAGGGAATTTTTGAAATTACTACGCTCCCCAACAAAGGGCATCCGAGCCTAGGTTTTATGCGCTGATGTTATATGCACGAGTAGAATACAAGTGAGTTGTGGACGATATAAGTCATACCTGCCTACCAAAGATGTCATACTTTGGTCGGCGGTGTTGTTGGATGAACCGCATGGACCGACATTACGGTACGCTTACGCGAGACTGGTTCTACCGACGCTTTTGCACACAGTGGCTGGCGGGTGTCGGGCCCAACTTTAGTTGAACTGAGTGTGACTACGCCCGTCCTTGCAAGGTTAAAACGGAGTCTATTTGACAAACTATCGCTGTGGTTTTGATGCGAGGTGAGAACGGTTCTGCTAAGCCCGTAGCAGCCACGTGAAAACTTGCAACAACAAAGTAGAGGACGCCTAACTTGTTTTTGCAGGCATGTTGTGATGTGATATGGTCAAGACGTGATGAGATATAAGTTTTTGTATGAGATGATCATGTTTTATTGAAGTTATCGGCAACTGGCAGAAGCCCGATGGTTGTCTCTTTGTTGCATAAGATGCAAGTGCCAAATAATTGCTTTACTTTATCGCTATGCGATAGCAATAGCTGCAAGAGCAATAGTTGGCGAGACGACCATGTGACGACACATTGATATAGATCAAGATGATGAAGATCATGGTGTCGTGCCGGTGACGATAAAGATCATGGCAGTACTTTGGAGATGGAGATCAAAGGCGCAAGATGATCATGGCCATATCATGTCACATATTTTGATTACATATGATGTTTATCTTTATACATCTTATTCTTGCTTTGAATGACGGTAGCATTTTAAGATGATCTCTCACTAATTATCAAGAAGTGTTCTCCTAAGTATGCACCGCTGCCAAAGTTCGTCGTGCCTGCACACCACCACGGATGATCGGGTGATAAGCTCCACGTTCATCTACAACGGGTGCAAGCCGCTTTTGCACACGCGAATACTCAAAGTTAAACATGATGAGCCTAGCATATGCGATATGGCCTCGAGCACGGAGACCGAAAGTTTGAGCGTGAATCATATAGTAGATATGATCAACATAGTGATGTTCACCATTGAAAACTACTCCATCTCACGTGATGATCGGTCATGGTTTAGTTGATTTGGATCACGTGATCACTTAGATGACTAGAGAGATGTCTGCCTAAGTGGGAGTTCTAAGTAATATGATTAATTGAACTTTAATTTATCATGAACTTAGTCCTAGTAGTATTTTGCAAATTATGTTGTAGATCAATAGCTCGTGTTGTTGCTTTCATATGTTTATTTTGATATGTTCCTAGAGAAAACTGTGTTGAAAATGTTAGTAGCAATGTTATGGATTTGATCCGTGATCCGAGGTTAATCCTCATTGCTGCATGTAAGAATTATGTCCTTAATGCACCGCTAGGTGACAGACCTATTGCAGGAGCAGATGCGACGTTATGAACGCTTATTAGCTCAATATGATGACTACTTGATAGTTTTGTGCACCATGCTTTATGGCTTAGCATCGACTTCAAAGACGTTTTGAACGCCATGGACCATATAAGATGTTCCAGAATTGAAGTTAATATTTCAAGCAAATGCCCGAGTTGAGAGATATGAAGTCTCCAACAAGTTCTATAGCTAAAAGATGGAGGAGAATCGCCAACTAGTGAGCATGTACTTAGATTGTCCGGGTACTTCAATCGCTTGAATCAAGTGGGAGTAAATCTTCCAGATAAGATAGTGATCGATGAATTCTTCTAGTCGCCATCACTAAGTTACTAGAACTTCGTGATGAACTATAGTATGCAAGGATGACGAAACGATTCCCAAGCTATTCGTGAATGTTGAAATCGACGAAGGTAGAAATCAAGAAAGAGCATCAAGTGTTGATGATTGACAAGACCACTAGTATCAAGAGAAGGGCAAAGGAAAGAAAGGAACTTCAAGTGGAAAGACAAGTTGTCACCCCGTGAAGAAGACCAAAGCTCTACCAAAGCCTGAAACCGAAAAGCTTACATCGCAAAGGAAATGGTCATCGAAGCGAAATGCCCTAAATATTTGGTGGATAAGAAGGATGGTAAAGTGAACAAGGGTATATTTGATATACAGGTTATTGATGTGTGCCTTACTAGTGTTTATAGTAGCCCTTGAGTATTTGATACTTGTTTGTTAAAGATTAGTAACTCAAACAGAGTTACGTATAAACAGAGACTAGTTGAAGGGTGAAGTGACGATGAGTATTGAAAGTAGCTTCAAGATTGATATGATCATCATCGCACACTCCCTATACTTTCGGATTAGTGTTAAACCTAAATAAATGTTATTTGGCGCTTATGCTGAGCATGAATATGATTTGATCATGTTTATTGCAATACGGTTATTCATTTAAAGTTAAAGAATAATTGTTATTCTATTTACGTGAATAAGACCTTCATGGTTATACACCCAATGAAAATAGTTTGTTGGATCTCGATCGTGTGATACATATTCATAATATAGATGCCAAAAGACGCAGTTAATAATGATAGTGCAACTTATTTGTGGCACCGCCGCTTGGATCATATCGTAAAGCGATGAAGAAACTCCATAAAGATGGATTTTGGAATCACTTGGTTATGAATCATTTGATGCTTATGTAACCGCGCTTTTGGGCAAGATGACTAAAACTCCGCTTCTCCTAACAATGGAGCGAGCAACCGACTTATTGGAAATAATACATACCGATGTATGCGATCCGATGAGTGTTGAGGCTCATGCAAGTATCGTATTTTCTAACCTTCACAGATGATTTGAGCAGATATTGGTATATCTACTTGATGAAACATAAGTCTGAAATAGTTGAAAGGTTCAAAGAATTTCAGAGTGAAGTGGAAAATCATCGTAACAAGAAAATAAAGTTTCTGCGATCTGATCATGGAGATGAATTTTTGAGTTACGAGTTTGGTCTTCCATTAAAATAATGTGGAATAGTTTCACAGCTCACGCCACCTGGAACACCACAATGTTATGGTGTGTCCGAACGTCTTAACCGCACTTTATTGGATATGGTGCGATCTATGAGGTCTCTTACTGATTTACCAATATCGTTTTGGGGTTATGCATTAGAGATAGCTGCATTCACATTAAATAGGGCACCATCTAAATCCGTCGAGACGACATCGTATGAACTATGGTTTAGCAATAAACCTAAGCTGTCGTTTCTAAAAATTTGGAGTTGCGATGCTTATGTGAAAAAGTTTCATCCCGATAAGCTCGAACCCAAATCGAGAAGTGCGCCTTCAGAATACCCAAAGGAAATTGTTGGGTACACCTTCTATCACAGATCCAAGGCAAGATATTCGTTGTTAAAATGGATCCTTTCTAGAGAAGGAGTTTCTCTCAAAGAAGTGAATGGGAGGAAAGTAGAGCTTGAAAAGGTAATTTGTACCTTCTCCGAATTGGAAAGTAGTTCATCACGGAAATCAGTTCCAAAGTGATTCCTACACCAATTAGTGAGGAAGCTAATGATGATGATCATGAAACTTCGATCAAGTTACTACGTAACCTCGTAGGTCTTCCAGAGTAAGATCCACACCGTAGTGGTGTAGTAATCATGTTCGAAGTCATGTTACTAGACCATGATGAACCTACTTAACTATGAGGAAGCGATGATGAGCCCAGATTCGCGAAATGGCTCGAGGCCATAAAATCTGAGATATGATCCATGTATGAGAACAAAGTATGGACTTTGATTGACTTGCTCGATGATCGCAAGCCATGTTAAATGAATGGATCTTCAAGAGGAAGACGGACACCGATAGTAGTATTACTATCTACAAGCTCGACTTGTTGAGAAAAGTTTTCAACAAGTTCAAGGTGTTGAATACGATGAGATTTTCTCACTCAGACGATGCTTAAGTCCGTCTCAATCATGTTAGCAATTGCCACATTTTATGAAATCTGCAAATGGATGTCAAAACTGCATTCCTTAATGGATTTATAAAAGAAGAGTTGTATATGATGCAACCTAAAGGTGCTAATAAAATGTGCAAGCTCCAAATGATCCATCTATGGACTGTGCAAGTATCTCGAGTTGGAATATATGCATTGATAAGTTGGTCAAAGCATATAGTTTTATATGGACTTACGATGAAGCATGTATTTACAATAAAGTGAGTGGGAGCACTACAGCCTTTCTGATTAGTATATGTGAGTGACATATTGTTGATTAGAAATGATGTAGAATTTTTTTGCAAAGCATAAAGGAGTGTTTAAAAGGAGTTCTTTAAAAGAAAAGACCTCAAGAAAGCTACTTACATATTGAGCATCAAGATCTATTGAGATAGATCAAGACGCTTGATAAGATTTTCAATGAGTACATACCTTGGCAAGATTTTGAAATAGTTCAAAATGGAACACCAAAGAAAGAGTTCTTCCTATGTTGCAAAGGTATGAAATTGAGTAAGACTCAAATCCCGACCACAAGCAGTAAAATAGAAAGAGAATGAAAGTCATTCCCTATGCCTCACCATAGGTTCTATAAAGTATGCTATGCTATGTACCGCATCTATTGTATACCTTGCTCAATTTGGCAAGGAGGCAATAGTGATCTAGGAGTAGATCATCGACATTGGTCAAGAATATCCTTAGTAAGAACTAAGGAGATGTTTCTCGATTATGGAGGTGATAAAAGAGTTTGTTGTAAAAGTTACATCAAGGTAAACTTTACACCGATCCGATGACTCCAAGTCTCAACCTCGATACATATTGAAAGTGGAGCAATTAGCTAGAGTAGCTCCGCAAGAGCATTGTGGACATAAAATATTTGTAAAATACATACGGATCTGAATGTGACAGAATCTGCTGACTAAGCTTCTCTCACGAGCAAAACATGATCACACCTTAGTACTCTTTGGGTGTTAATCACATAGCAATGTGAACTAGACTATTGACTCTAGTAAACCCTTTTGGGTGTTGGTCACATGAGGATGTGAATTATGGGTGTTAATCATATACATATATGAATATTGGTGTTAAATCACATGACGATATGAACTAGATTATTGACTCTAATGCAAGTGGGAGACTAAAGGAAATATGCCCTAGAGGCAATAATAAAGTTATTATTTATTTCCTTATTTCATGATAAATGTTTATTATTCATGCTAGAATTGTATTAACCGGAAACATAATACATGTGTGAATACATAGACAAACATAGTGTCACTAGTATGCCTCTACTGACTAGCTCGCTTATCAAAGATGGTTATGTTTCCTAGCCATGGACAAAAGAGTTGTCATTTGATTAACGAGATCACATCATTAGGAGAATGATGTGATTGACTTGACCCATTTCGTTAGCTTAGCACTTGATCGTTTAGTATGTTGCTATTGCTTTCTTCATGACTTATACATGTTCTTGTAACTATGAGATTATGCAACTCTGCTTACGGAGGAACACTTTGGGTACTACCAAACGTCACAACATAACTGGGTGATTATAAAGGAGTACTACAGTGTCTCCGAAGGTACATGTTGAGTTGGCGATTTCGAGATTAGGTTTTGTCATCCGATTGTCGGAGAGGTATCTCTCGCCCTCTTGGTAATGCACATCATTATAAGCCTTGCAAGCAATGTGACCAATGAGTTGGTTACGGATGATGCATTACGTAACGAGTAAAGAGACTTGCCGTGACGAGATTAAACTAGGTATTGATACCCACGATCGAATCTCGCAAGTAACATACCGATGACAAAGGGAACAACGATGTTGTTATGCGGTTCGACCGATAAAGATCTTCGAGAATATGTAGGAGACAATATGGGCATCCAGCCCTCGCTATTGGTTATTGACCGAGAATAGTTCTAGGTCATGTCTACATAGTTCTCGAACCCGTAGGGTCCACACGCTTAAGGTTTCATGATGCTTATATTATGAGTTTATGAGTTTTGATGTACGGAAGGAGTTCGAGTCCCGGATGAGATGGGGATGATGACGAGGAGTCTCAAATGGTCGAGACGAAAGATCGATATATTGGACGACTATATTCGAGTTCGAAAGGTTCCGAGTGATTCGGTATTTTTCTCGAGTACCGAGAGTTACGGAATTCGCCGGGAGAAGTATTGGGCCTTATTGGGCCCTCAAGGGAAAGAGAGAGGGGCTGCCTAGGGCAGGCCGCTTCTCATGGCCTAGTCCAAATTGACTAGGGGGGCCGACCCCTCCTTCCTTCCCTTCTCTTCCCCTTCCTTGTCTCCTACTCCTAATACATGGAAGGACTCCTAGTTGATTAGAAAGGGGAATCCTACTCCCGTGGGAGTAGGACTCCCCATGGCGCGCCATAGTAGAGGGCCGGCCTCCTCCTCCCTCCCTCCTTATATACGGGGCAGGGGCACCCCATAGACACAAAGTTGATCTACGGATCGCTCTTATCCGTGCAGCGTGCCCTTCCACCATATTCCACCTCGGTCATATCGTCAGCAGAGTTTAGGCGGCCCCGCGCCGTAGAACAACATCATCGCTACCACGCCGCGGGCCGACGGAACTCATCTCCGAGCTCGCCAGATCGGAGGCCGAGGACGCCATCGAGCTGGACGCGGTGCTGAACTCGAGGCTCGTGACGCTCGGTGCTTGATCGGTCGGATCGTGAAGACGCACGACTACATCAACCGCTAAGCAGTAAACGCTTCGCCACGGCCCACGAGGGTACGTGGACGAACACTCTCCTCTTGTTGCTATATCATCACCATGATCTTGCGCGCGTATGTAGGAAATTTTTGAATTACTACGCTCCCCAACAACCTCCGGGTCACTTGAGTTGGGCAACGGAGAGTGGATTGGTGCTGATTTCACTTAACTTGTTGATGTGGACGCTAATTCCCGATGGTAATGCTATAGGCAAATATTCATGGGTCAAAGTCGATCAATATACAAGAACCCCTTATGAGAGGTTTTGTGTTGATGGGGACAAGAAGGGGAGGAGAATGATGGCGAGGGGGTGTGGTAGGAGGGGAGAGGAGGGTGAGGGAGTCCGACTAGGGGTGTCCCGACACCGACTATCATCGCCGGCCGGACTCCAAGACTACAAAGATAAAGATTGAAGACTCATTCCTGTCCGGATGGGACTTTCCTTGGCATGGAAGGCAAGCTTGGCGATACGGATATGTAGATCTCCTACCATTGTAATCGACTGTAACCCTAGCCCTCTCCGTGTCTATATAAACCGGAGGGCTTTAGTCCAGAGGACACAACATACATTACAACAATCATACCATAGGCTAGCTTCTAGGGTTTAGCCTCCTTGATCTCGTGGTAGATCCACTCTTGTACTACCCATATCATCAATATTAATCAAGCAGACGAGGGTTTTACCTCCATCGAGAGGGCCCAACTCGGGTAAAACATCGTGTCCTCGCCTCGTTACCATCCGCCTAGACGCACAGCCGGACCCCATACCCGAGATCCGCCGGTTTTGACACCGACATTGGTGCTTTCATTGAGAGTTCCTCCGCGCTGCCACCGATAGGCCCGATGGCATCTTCAACCAGCAACGCTGTCTGTGGTGAGACTTTTCCCCGGCAGATCTTCAGATTCGGCGGCTTCGCATCGCTGGCTAATTCACTTGGCCATCCGAGCAGATCGAAGCTACGCCCGCCGCCAGTCGATTCGAAGATTAAACTTCACGGCCGATGTCCGCGGAGACTTGATCTTCGACGGACTCGAGCCACGCCAAGCCGCCAGACCGGGACGACGGCATGATCTAGCTCGCGCCAACAAAGGCTTTGGTGGCTGCACACGAATCCGCTCCGCCATTAGTCCGGAGCCGACGCCTTGATCGAGGGTCGGGGATAGACGCCACCGGGCTTCAACATCCACGGCGATGGAGCCAACACTAATCTTGTCCCTCGCGAACTCGTGATTCCGAGGCGCCGACTCCTTGCCGACTCAACCTCCCGCCGCCTCTACCAATCGATTCGGATTGGGCGCCGGTCATGGAATTCACCGCCGCATGACATCTTCCAACACTCGCCCTTTGGCGATATCCTGAATTCACTAAAACATCTCTCGTTATCAGGAGTGCCCTGGCCGGACTATGGCCAGGATGGTTGGGATGCGGACGACGAAGAAATTCAAAGCCCACCCACCACCCACTTTGTAGCCACTGTCGATGATCTAACCGACATGTTAGACTACGACCAAGACATCGACGCTTATGGACGATGATGCCGAGACGAATAGAACCAAATACCATTGTGGCACCGAAGACCACTCGCCATATGACATATACATGGTGGATACCCCAAAAGACGGGACGGCGAAGAAGCAGCGGAGGCGGACTTTTAAAGAAGCAGCCCAAACGCCAAGGCCAACACAGGCCGCTTAAATCCCGCCACACCAGAATGGAGATTCCGCACAGAGATAATAATACCCCGTGAGAGTGCCGAAGACAATCCCTCCAAAGAAGACTCAGCCGCAGAGGATGTAGTATAAGCCCTCACGAGAGGGCTGCATTTAAGAGGTTGAGGATCATAACTATATGCCTCCTCCAAGACGGCAAGCCTCAACGATGACGAATTGGCTGCACTCGAGGATCCCGGCTTAACAAGAGCTGCTTAAACGCAGCTTATCGCCACAAAGAAACAGCCTAAAGAAAAGCAGCAACAGCTTTCAAGTCGATCAGACTCGTCACCAATCGATGGACCGAGGTCCTCACGGTCAAGAGTATAAACTCGAACGCCTCCAAAAGTTACCTAAGACGCAAGCTGCTCCCCGATTAGAGGAGGAAGCATACATACCTCCATCACCAACAAGACGATATATCGATCGACCACCCCGTGGTCGTGATGAGAGGCATCTAGGCCCCCAGCCAAGATCGCATCCGCATCGCTCCAAAAGTACGGGCCAAGAGGGAATGCGCCGACTTATAGACATATTGAGGACAAAGCAAGGCAATCCAGATCCATCTACGGATCACGTATGCCCCCACCACCCATGACGTAATACCGCCGCATCGATATAATAACCTCGCCGGGCTTTAACACGCAGACATCGCTTCTCGAAGGCGCCGTGATATTGCTCAATACAGAGGCGCCAGACACCCACTATGCTTCACTAACGGTAATGGATCATCAAATCCTCAAGGGTTTAAACCAGTAAACATTGAATCCTACAATGGCACAACAGACTCGCGTTCGGATAGAAGATTATCTTCCACATCCATATGGCCCGCGCGATGATCTCCACGCCATCAAGTATCTCCCACTGCTTAAAGGACCAGCTCGGCATTGGCTTAACAGCTTGCCCGCAGAGTCAATTGGTGTTAAAGACCTCGAAGCCGCATTCCTTGACAACTCTGTGGCACGATGTGCGACCACCAGACGCCATGACCTAAGCCACATTATTCAGCAGCTGCATTTAATCGCCGCATAATTTGGACACGGTTCTTGACAAAGAAAACCAAATCGCCGACCGTCCGGATGCAGAGGCCCTTGCAGCCTTCAAACACAACATCCGGGACGAATGGCTAGCCCGCACCGGGGCAGAAGAGCCGAACCATGGCAGCCCTCACATCATTAATGACCCGCTTATGCTGGAGAGGACAGCCGCTAGCTCGCAGCAACAATCTCCGTGAAAATTTCGCAGTCCGGATACTAAGGACAACAACGGCAGTCACGCCGAAACAAAACAAACGCCGCATTAACGGCAACGATAAGGAGGATACGGCAGTAACGCCGGATTCCGAGGCTCTAAACCCGGCCACGAAGAAGCCATTCAAAAGAACCACTCCGCCCGCCCAACTGGACCGAATACTCGACCGCTTATGCCGATACATGGCACTTCCGAAAAGCCAGCTAACCACACTAATAGAGATTGCTGGTGTTCAAGCAGGCCGCAAGTTAATTGCCAAAACAATGACAAGGCTAAACAATGACGACGAGGAAGAGACCCGACCACCAAACAATAGAGGATGTATGGGTTTTCCCCACAAGTGCGGACGGTGAATATGATATACGCCACCCATATACCCAAGAGGGAGAGGAACGCGACTAAGGGACGCCTATGCGATGGAGCCACCGCCTCAAGTTCAATCCATGGTCCTCTTGTCCCATCACTTTCGATCAAGAGACCATCCGAACAGCATACGCTATGGCGGATTCGCCGCATTGGTTTTAGACCCAATCGCCGATGGATTTCACCTCACGAGTCCCGATGGATAGCGGCAAGAGCTCGAACCTGCTTTATCAGATACAAGGCGCAAAATGGGCATAGACCCTCAAGGATTAAACCTACAAAGACAACCTTTAAAGGTGTCATACCAAGAGTGGAAGCCAATCAGACAGCTCACCACACCGTAAGTGGTCTTCGGATCCCCTGATAATTTCCGAGCGAAGAGTTAATCTTCGACATAGTCCCATTTCGCAGCTGCTATCACGCCTCGCTTCGGTCGAACCAAGATTTGGTAAAATTCAATGCGGTGCCGCATTATGCATACCTAAAGCTCAAGATGCCAGCCCTCATGGAGTCATCACGGTCAATGGAATACGGAACGCCCCTCCGAACGGAGGAACATACAGCTCTCGCGGCGTATAGCAGCAGCCTTTAAGGCACTCGAGTCCGCCGCTAAAAGGCCGGATACAAAGAAAACGCACCCGGAGCAATGCCAACCAAGACCACCCGGCGCGATCAGAGCATCGCCAGAGTAATGCGGCCCCAACCTCGCCCACAAGATGATCACAAGAATAACACTCCACGTACATCATTACGCTTTGGAGATACCATGGGCACAGGGGAAGGGACACGATCGCAACGGACCCAGAGTGCGGTTCGACCACACCGAGGGCTCGCAAGTGTGCCCTCCTCTTTTTTTTATTTTTTATTTCCCTTCTTTGTGTACACAGGACTCCATTAACCAGAGGCCCTATCCGGCGATGAACCTGCCGAACTCATGATGCAACAAATGTGACTAAAGAAGGCTGCATTTAACACTCGTGGTCTCAATTACGAGCATTAAATTCGATTATGTACACCAAGTCCAGAGCTCACCCCTCAAGGGGGACATGTTTACTTAGTCCAAATCCTTGCTTACCGCGACTATTTGTATCACCGCACTCATAGCAGATTTCCTTAATAAATAATGCAGCACTTTTTGACCGCAATTACATCACCTTTTATATACATGTTCATTACATGACATCTTGCACCCGTGATATTTTGGTACGGCTGAATACGCCAGGGCTTCGCTCCCAAATTATGGTGTGATAAAGTCCTAACACTTTCATAAGTGCGCACCTCAACTTATAGCATTATATGAATCGGTTCAATCATGTCTTGGGTCAATAGTTGGGTTTGCCTGGCCCCACGCTTTGGTGCCTTATGTTCCGCTCTGTCGGCTAAGGTGGCACTGGAGAACCATCGCGATTAGTGCCCGGTTGAGCCGGGCGAGCGCCAAAGGAGAAAGCTAAAACCGACCGGCATGATAAGGCGAGAGATTGTTGTTGTTCGAGAGGTTTTTCGGTCCTTAAAGACTCACGCCGCTTCGAGCGAAGTTCGACATTGTCGATCGGCGGCGTGATAGCGCCTCGATTCGGTCTTCCGAATACCAGGGCTTCACCAAATTTGAAATTATAGAATTCTATGGCTAAGTGAGAGTGTTCAAGCATTATAAGTCCGTCAGCTTTATTCGCTGTGTTGAGCGCCCTCGATGGACCCAACAATGGGAACAAGAGTGCTCAAGTTTATCCCGAACACCCCAAAGACTCGTGGCTTGGGGGATGAAGCCAACGACTTGCCATCTCTCGATTTTATAAACGGCCGCATGTAAGGTAATATTTTAAATTAAAAAGCGTTGCTCAAAGCGCACATGAACAAAGTTTCAGCGCATGTGATAATACATAGCAAATTCACTCAAAGATTACATTTCGGGGCACTCATCCGCAATATCGCTGGCTCCCTTCAGACAGTTTTATAATACATTTCGGCGCGATACTCCTTGCCCGGTGGCGGTGGGTCCGTGAGAAGCCCGCATCCAACCTGCCCTAATGCACCTTTGTGCGGGCGAGGGCCCGCGAGCGCCTTTCAATACAAAGGAGCGCTTGATTACATCCACCCAGGGCATGCATCCACCAGCCGCAGACGAGGCCAAAGTAGCTCCTGTGCATGACCTGCTCAGCCACAACCGACTATAAGGCCCTTCATGGCCTCCTCACCTACCTTAGGAGTTCGACCACCGCTTCACCGGTCGCTGGGGGCACTGGATGGCCGCCTCAGCCAGCATCGAGACCGTAAGACCTTCTCCGTCGAGCCCTCCTCGCCATGATAGAATGCGGCGCATCGACGACCACGCGCGCAGATCTGCAAACGCCTCGAGAGCTCCGAACGCGGTAAGTGTCGTAGTTTACATTAACATGCCTGCTTTGCATGAAAATGCCTTACCCGCCGCTATCTTCTTTATATCTTCAACCTCCGAAGGGCCCTATGGGCCTCGCCTTGGCGGACATGGCACTTTCGAGTGCCGAGGCAAGCTCGACTCTCGAAGTCTTGAGTCACGCCCAAACTCTCATGCTTTTCCATGAGAGCCTGGAGCTTTGCCGAACTTCCGCCACCCGTGTTCTCCTCGCTTTTCGCTCATTGCTCTGCAGTCAAGATCAAGGCTCGTCATGACACAGCCTCCTTCAGGTTGCCACCTCGTTAGTGGCCCCTCGCAATACACATATTATCCTTGTTAACTTTATTGCAACCAAAATCCTTTTTATAAGGTAACTATTCAAAGTGGGTTACTCACCTTCTTTGTCCTCGAGCTGCTTCTTCAAGATGGCCGAGCTCTCACTGACCGCCGAGATCCTCATGAAGACATCGACCTCCGCCGTTAGTGCGGCAGAGGTCAGCAGCAGCCCGCAAACCCATATTGACATATTTTAAGCAACCCTCACAGATATCTTGTTAGATCCTCATCCGCTTTTTCTTTCTCGAACACCGAACCGAGCATCGGGGCTACCGCCTATGCGGTATTACATTACATAATTTTAACTTCTTACCTCAAAGCCCGTTAGAAGGTCACAGAAGTTTCGGCCAGCCCGCTTTTGGCGAGCCGAACCTTTTGAATCACCGCACTCATGATAGTGTGGTGTTCTTCTCGATGGAAGCGCCTTTAAGCGCCCAATGTTATCCGGCGCCCGGTTGACGGAGGCCGCCGAAACACGGTCTTGCCCTTCTTTCGAGGGGCCGCTGCCGACTCGAACCACCGCGGGTTCCAATGTAGAGTCCGGCGCAAAGTCCGGAGGCTGCCGACGGCGCCCGAGCCTCCTCCCGATGGGTTCTCTTCGATCCCACCTCGGCCCTCGCCGGGCGTCAGGCATGTGCAATGGAAGTGAATCCACATCCGACGGGGCCAACGACCCGCTCGATGAGTCGGGGAGATCATCATTGGCCGGACTACGGACAGAATGCGGCGTTAGAAGGACACTACGCGACGTAAAAGATATTGCATATCAAGGATCCGGATACTTACGATCTCGCCGGACGCCTGGCCCTTGGAGGCCACTCATCCTCGCCAACGGTGGTATTGGCGAACTGTCCGGGATAGTTCTCCTCTTGACCCTTCGCCTCCCCTATTGGGGAAGCCTCTTCTTCTCTCCTCCGGAGAGAGTACCTCCTCCTCGCGCTCGGGAGGAGTACGCCGCCGTCAGACGCTCGATTGCGGGAACTCTTTCGAGTCCCCGCGCCACCTTCTTGGTTTTCTTCTCTCGGCACCACATGCGGTGCCGGAACCAGCAGCCCCGCTAAACGGGCGCCCATCTGGTCTTCGCATGGGAGCCGGGCTGATAAGCTTGGCCTTCTCCATCCATTCCTCCAAAGGAAAGGAAAGAATGAAACCCCTTATAATCAATTCGATTGCTACAAAGTGTCCCGTGAATGGGGTTGAATCACTTGCCTCGCCGCTTGATGTCATGAGCTGAATCCGCGATCTTCCGTCATGATACGGGGCTTTCGCCTTTAAACAGCACCTCCAGCGCCTTCAGATGTCGATCAAGAGCCCGCCAGCGCCGGTGTTGTTCCGGATTGAACTCCCATGATTGAATGCCCGTTTGGCATGGGAGAATCCGCGATGAGCATGACTTGGACCACGCCGACGAGCCCGAGCTTATTGCTCACCAGCTTCGGATGCGTGCTCGAGTCCCGCCACCTCCTTCGGATCGCCCCACAACAAGCCCTTCTTTCAGAGGTGAGCTGCGTGGGGACGCCAGATCTAAACTCGGGGCCGCCACCATGTGGGCTTGCGCTGCTCGGTGATGTAGAACCACCCCGATTGCCACCCTTGACGGAGTCCACGAAGGCCCCTTCTGCTAAAGGACGCTGGGTAATTTACCCAACATGGCGCCACCAAGATTCCACTTATGCGTTCTTCACAACCTTCGCTTGACGTTGAAGGTCTTGAGCCACAGTCAAGTGGGGCCGGATGCGCAGGAAGGCTCGCACACGCACGATGAACGCCGAGATGTTGAGGATGAAGTTCGCGCCAAATCGTGGAAATCCAGCCGTAATAGAACATGAGCCCCGCATTTAATGGATGGAGCGGAAAGCCCAAATTGCGGAGGAAGTGGGGAAGGAAGACGACCTCTCGTGAGGCCTGTGGGTAGGATGAGCTGCCCTCGTCGGCAGCCGATGCGCGATATCGCCGAAAGATATCCAGCGCTGTAGTTTGGTGATGTGCTCCTCCTTAACGGTGGAGGCTAACCATTTGCCTCCCGCCTCCCACATATTCGAGAAGGTCGAGGCGAGATGCGCAAGCTTGGGTGTTGGAGCTTGAGTGCGCGGAGATGGATAAGCAAAGGAGGAAGAAGGCGAGGTGAGAAGGTAAACTTATCCCTTATATATAGGCGATTTAAAACTATGTGTCTCGCCGGCCCGATAAAACTCGCTTATCTCCTAAGCGCCACCATCAATGGCGCGTTGGGTTACCCACGTCCGTATTGATGAGAACTGAATAAGGGGAACACGATCTCGCTCGACAAGACGTGTTAAGGAAACCGCCGCTAAACGTACGAGGTGGTATAGTAAAAACGATTCAAACAAAGGCTTGGTAGCGGTGTGATGTCACGCCGCATAATACGCCGCCAGATTGACTGGTGTACATTTTATTCTCTACGGTGGAATGTGGAATTTATTTTGCGAGCCGGACACTATCCCCGTGTTCATGATCTTCTCGATTATTCAAGGAGGAACCCACCTTGCAATGCCGAACATTATGCGCTACCGGACTAATCGCCATTGAAGCTTGGTTCAGGGCTACCGAGGAGTCCTCGACTAGGGGTGTCCGGACAGCTCGACTATCATCGTCTCACGGACTCCAAGACTACGAAGATACAAGATTGAAGATTCTGTCCCGGTCCGGATGGGACTTTCCTTGGCGTGGAAGGCAAGCTTGGCGATACGGATATGTAGATCTCCTACCATTGTAACCGATCAGGTAACCCTAGCCCTCTCCGTGTCTATATAAACCGGAGGGCTTTAGTCCGAGGACACAACATACATTACAACAATCATACCATAGGCTAGCTTCTAGGGTTTAGCCTCCTTGATCTCGTGGTAGATCCACTCTTGTACTACCCATATCATCAATAATAATCAAGCAGGACGAGGGTTTTACCTCCATCGAGAGGGCCCGAACTTGGGTAAAACATCGTGTCCCTCGTCTCCTGTTACCATCCGCCTAGACGCACAGTTCGGGACCCCCTACCCGAGATCTGCCGGTTTTGACACCGACAGAGGGCCGGAAGAAGAAGAAGGGTTTGTTGTGGTGCCGTTTTGAGAATGAGTATATGCCTGATTTCTGTTATACTTGTGGTGTGATCGGACACGGAGAAAAGGAGTGCAGGCTTAAACCTCCTAAGGGAGAAGCGCCACAGTATGGGTCATGGCTGAGAGCGGAAGAAACAAATCACATGAAACTTGATGGTGTAGCTTATGGTAAAGGACAGGGCAGCAGGAGCTTCAGTGGGAGCGAGAGTAGCCAGGAGAGGAGAAGGAAATATGGCTGGGGCAGCGGGTCTCCGGGTTCAGAAAGTAATGTTCTCTCATGGAGGAAGGAAGAGCACGCATCAAAGAGCAATGACAAAGAGAAGGGTGGGGAAGAGAAGGAAGTATCTAGTCCACTCAAAATCCAGGCCGGGGGGTGGCGAGGAGGGGAGTAAGGTAGCCAGAAGCATCCATTTTTCTGAACCCCCGATCGTGCAGAAGGAACAAGAACAGACCCAGATGGTAATAGATCATAATTCTACTGATGAGAAGGGGGAGCTGCATACAAATAGTGCTAAGGGTGCGGATACGAACTGTATGTCTCACGGAACTGGAAAGGAGGGTGAAGCAATGCGGATTGAGAAGGAAGTAGCTGATGAGTTTGTGGCGAAAGTGAAGAGAAGCAATAAGTTCAAATGCCTGAACCATCCAGAGAATTTTGGTAGTCAGGACAAGCTGGATGTCAGTCTAGGTAAGAGAGGGGGGAGGAGATGAATGTGGAGGGAGGATATATTGCAAAGAAGGGGCGCGGGGAGGGGTAGAAGGGGCAGCCGATGACACAAAACTTGACGGAGACAAACAAGGCTGTGACGGTGGTGCACGCAAACTCAAACACATCGGCCGGGCTGCGGGAGCACCACCGAGCAATGAAAATCATAGTTGAACCGCCGGGACTCGGAATGGCCCGGCAGCTTGCTCTTCTTGAGCTAGGAAGAGTGGAGGTTCCCGATGTTTTGTTCTTGTGTGAAACTCGATTGAATGAAAAGAAGTTGGGGCGGTTCAGGTGGACGTTGGGGCTCGCCAACATGGTAGCATGGAAAGATGGAAGTAGTGGGAGGGGTGTAGCTTTGTTTGGGAGATGGGATTTGGATGTCTCTTTGAGATCATATGGACGGAGACATGTGGATGTGGATATAGTACGGGAGGATGGCATGATTTGGCGTCTGACGGGGGTTTATGGAGAATCTGCGATGGAGAGGAAGAAGGAGACGTGGAAGCTTTTGTGCATTTTGAAACAACAACACCAGAATGGTCGCCCGTGGCTTTGTCTTGGTGATTTTATTGAAGTCCTCATAAGCAGTGAGAAGCTAGGAGGTGTTGATCGTCCGCAACACTATCTGGATGACTTTCGGCAAGCATTGGATGCCTGTGATCTGAGAGATATAGGGTTCGAAGGAGATATGTATACCTGGAGAAATCATAGTAGGGAAATGCGGACATATATTTGTGAGAGGCTGGATCGGGCCAGTGCAAACAATGAATGGTGTGGTGCTTTTCTGAACCACATAGTCGTGAATGGGGATCCAAGGCACTCGGATCACAGACCCGTGGTTGTGCATCTAGAGGGGAAAGACAAGGGTTGGAAAAGGAGTGATTGTAGTTTCAGATTTGAAGCCCGTTGGTTGCAGGAGGAGGGATATGAAGATATCATGCAGAATGCGTGGGAGAGGAGCAATGAGGAAGGGAGGAGATGTGTCAGTAGTGGCTTGCGAAGTATAGCTAGGGATATGAGGAAATGGAGTAGAGAGGTGGTGGGCGAGCTAGATGGAAGCATTAAGAAGACCCGATGTGATCTGGAGAGGTGCATGAAAGAGCCGGTCTCTGAAGCAAAAATCACGGAGGAGGCAAGACTGAGAGGAGAACTAGAGGCTCTGAAAGAGAAGAAATACACGAAATTAAAGCAGAGGGCACACATGTGGTGGCTGTGAGGGGGAACAAAAACATCAAGTATTTGCAGTCGGTAGCAACAGCAAGGAAGCGGACTAACAGACTTAAGGAGATTCGGAGGAAGGATGGGACGATGGTGGAGGAAGGGGAGGCCTTAACTAACTACGTTTGTTCATTTTTTCAGGACCTGTTTACATCTTCCAATCCTCAGCGCCTGAATGAACTGATGGACAAGGTGCAGCCTCGCGTCTCAGTAGCTATGAACGCAGTCCTTGAGGCCGACTACACGAGGGAGGAGGTGAAAGCAGCACTTGATCACATAGGTGACCCCAAAGCACCTGGTCCAGATGGGATGCCGGCGATTGTTTTTAAACGTCACTGGCATTTTATGGGAGATCAGGTAGTCGAGGAAGTCCTAAAGGTACTGAACGGTGGAGAGATACCCGAGGGGTGGAATGATACTATGGTGGTGCTGATTCCCAAGGTCAAAAACCCAAAAAGGATCAAGGATCTCCGTCCCATCAGCTTGTGCAATGTCGTTTACAAGTTAGTATCAAAAGTGATTGCCAATAGACTTAAATTGATCCTACCCGAGGTGATCTCAGAGCATCAGAGTGCGTTTGTGCTGGGGAGGCTAATTGCGGACAATGTTCTCACAGCCTATGAGGTCTCCCATTATCTCATGAACAAACGAAGAGGGAGAAGTGGAGTTGCGGCCATAAAAGCAGACATGAGTAAGGCGTATGACCGGGTGGAGTGGAGGTTCTTGGAGGCCATGCTTAATAAACTGGGTTTCAGCCCGAGTTGGACTGCCCTTGTCATGAAATGTGTCCGGACGGTGCGATACCAGATCAAGGTTAATGACCAACTAACGCAACAGTTCAGCCCCAAGCGAGGACTTCGACAAGGAGATCCCATCTCCCCTACCTCTTCGTCATTTGAGCGGAAGGTTTGTCGGCGTTGCTGTTAGATGCAGAACAGAGAGGTATCACACATGGCGTGAAAGTTTGCCCGAGGTCACCATCTGTATCTCACCTTTTATTTGCAGATGACTCCATGTTGCTTATCAGGTCAGAACAACAAGAAGCAACAGCTCTAAACGATATGCTGAAATTGTATGAAACTTGTTCCGGCAAAGGTATAAACACAGAAAACTGCAGTGATGTTCAGTCCTAATACATGGCGATGACATGACCAAGTGAAAGTTGCTTTGGGTATACACAATGAAGATTGGAATGAAAAATACCTCGGCTTCCGTCCATGTGGGACGATCCAGAAGAGAGCGCTTAGTTACATTAAACGGAACATGTGTGGACGTGTATGGATGGTAGGAAAGACTCCTAGCAAAAGAAAGCAAGGAAACCCTAGTGAAGGCTGGGACAAGCCATTCCTACTTTTGCTATGTCGCGGCTTTGATTTGACTAAAACCTTCTTCATGAGCTGAATACACTTCTTGGGAACTTTTGGTGGAGCTAACAAGACAAGAAAAATCCCTTGCATTGGCTCAGTTGGGAGAAGCTTGCACAGCCTGAGGCCATGGGCGGGCTAGGGTTCTGAGACATGCACACTTTCAACCTAGCAATGCTCTCGAGACAGGGTTGGAGAATTCTGCAAAACCCCTCGAGCATGTGTGCAAGGATCTTAAAAGCACGCTACTTCCCGAATAGTACGGCGCTGGAGGCAATCGAATAGGATGGTATCTCTTACTCTTGGCGTAGTATTCTCCAGGGGCTGAAGGTGGTGAAGCAGGGCTATATCTGGCGGGTGGGAGACGGGACAAGGATCAACATCTGGACGGACCCATGGATCCCTAGGCCCTGGTCCAGACAGGTGATCACGCCGAGGGGAGCCAACCTCCTGACTTATGTGAACGAATTGATAGATCGGATCACAGGTGGATGGGATGAGCGCCTCATCATGGATACTTTCTGTGTGGAGGACGCCCGCCATATCCTGCAAATCCCCTTGAGAGACGGGATCCAGGATTTTGTCGCATGGCATTTCGATCCGAAGGGCAAGCACTCCGTCAGAAGCGCTTACAAACTGCAAATGGAGCTGAATAAGGTGACAGACCGTGGACCGAGTACAAGTTACCGGAGGTTCGTGCCAATTGGATGTAACCATGGACCCGAGCTGGAAGCGGATATGGAAGCTGCCATGTCCAGCAAAATTGCAGATGTTCGTATGGCGCATACGACATGAATTCCTAGCCCTATGCACAAACCTGTCGAGGCGTGGCATGAAACTTGACTCGGTAAAATGCTTCCTATGTGGGAGAGCGGATGAAGATGGTGGGCATCTGTTTATAAAGTGCAAGGTGGCAAAGGAGGGGTCGAGGCAGCTGGGTTGAACCGAAAGGAGCCGCCAAGGGATTGGGAGCGCGTATGCAATGCTAGACTCTTTATGGGGACTAGAAGAGAATAAAAGAGTGCTAATCATATGCTTTTGGTGGCAATGGTGGAACAACCGTAACAAAATTAGAGAGACGAGCTCGCTATGATGCACTCAATATGAGCAGCTCTTCCTACCGTGTATGCCAAAACAATCTCCGGGAAGTGGCAACCACCGATGACACCATAAAGTTTAACCTGGATGGTGCCTTCTCACCGGGTAATTCCTTCAGTGGATGGGGCGTAGTGGCTCAAGACGGCTCTGGAACTGTCCTCATTACTCGAGCAGGTCGGCACAATCAGGTTTTTGATGCTTTCGGTTCAGAAGTTCATGCTCTGGCGGCGGCGGTGACCACAGCGGCTGACTTGGGGGTTGTCCGGGCCACCTTTGAGACGGACTCTGAGTTGCTGGCTGAGGCAATGGGTGCCCAGCGAGTAGATTCTTCGCCGTATGCAGCATTTATTGAAGATACAAAATTCCAGCTAAAGTTGTGGTTTTCCAAATGGAGTGTAACTACTTGTAGACGAACCATGAACACTGTCGCTCATGAGTTAGCACAAATTGGTTGTAACTGCCCACCGAACATGCCTGTCGAGTGGGACACTATTGTACCGCCCAAAGTGGCCACTTGTGTGTCGGGCGATATGCCCGAGCGTCATTGATCTATAAAGCTTTGCTTTCCCTCAAAAAAATGAAAGAAAAAGAAAAAATAAATATAAGCTAAAACAAAATCAAAATATTAAGTTCTCTAAGGATGAATTAGTGGCATTTGTATTATCCTTTACAAAGAAAGAAAATGGAAAATAATCTACAATAATCAATGTGAAAACTTGCACACAATTTACATAAAAAATTGTGCTTTTTTTATAATATGCAAGATAAGCATATAATAGTAGAATTTTTGCAAAAAATGTTTCCTAAGAAAATGAATTAGTGGCATTGGTATTACCCTTAAATAAGAAAGAAAATCGAATATAAACTAAAAAATCACAATAAATATGTTTTCTAAGAAATAATGAATTAGTGGCATAAATAAGAAAGAAAATGAAATATAAACTAAAAAATCAAAATAAAGATTTTTCTAATAGTGAATTAACAACATTCAGATACCCTTTAAGAAGAAAAAATAAAAAAACTAACAGAAATCAAAATAATGAAGTTTTCTATGAAAAATGAATTAGCAGTTTTGGTATTACCCTTTAATAAGAAAGAAAACAAAAAATATTTATAAAAATCAAAATAATGAAATTTGCTAAGGAAGATTAATTAGTGGCATTGTTATTACCATTTAAGAAAAATAAATGATAAAGTGTTCACACATTTTAAACAAAATATGCTTTCTTATATAATATGCAAGAATAAACATATAATAACAAAAAATCTCAAAATAAAGTTTCCTAAGAAGGAATGAATTAGTGGGATTGGTAGTACTCTTGAAAAAGAAAGAGAACGAAATAAAAATTAAAACTAAATCAAAACAATGAAGTATTGTATGGAAGGATGATAGTGGCATTATTTTAAAAAAAAAAATTTGACTTTCCCAAATTTAAAATTCAGATGGCTTACATATAGCTAAAGTGTTATTTTGAAATTCAGGTGACTTACATATAGCTAAAGTGTTATTTTGACATCAGCCACCACCTTCGCTTTCTCACCCTTAATCACCTGATCGGCTTATCATTAGTTAGTTGTGCAAGCTGATGATGATGCATATATTTTTTCCCGTCAAAAAAAAAATGTGTCCAAGTCCAAGGCAAACCGGCACGTAACTCATTTGTTCTTCCGTTTCATACTTGTTGCCCAGTGAGTTGGTAGCTAGCATGTCCTGGCAGTGACTATGTGAAAAGATTTTTTTTTTTAGGGAAATGTGAAAAGATAATTAGAATGTTCCTTCCACCAAGGGCGAATCTACCGTGGGGCTTTAACAGGCGCGAGCCCCCTACAGGGATTCAATTGAAATATATTTTTACTACCAGTATTAGGCCCAGCCCAGGCCATCAAGTCCACACAGTCACTATCCAGCCTATAAACTCGTCCAGAATCGAATCGATCCTTCATCAACTTTGAACCTGCCCTCCTTTTTTCGTAGATTCGACACCGCTTCCACGCTGTGGCATCATGCATTCATGCGCGATGCATGGGATGAGATATCACTCAGGAAAAATAATAATCTCTACAGCGGTTAACGTGACAAAGCGAGACTAGTTACAGTACGTACTGTACACTAGTGCAGGAGTCGAGAGTCACAGCACATGGATGCCACCTCCCCACAGACCACAACGACGCCTCAAGAGGGTGATGACGCGGGGCGCCATCATTGCCAAGTCCGAGAGACGGACTAAGATTTTCACCCGGACCGCCGGCACTTTGAGGGGATTCAGGGCAATGCCCACTAGAGGTAAGCGACACCCGTAGGTGTCGCCATTGTCGACACTGGAGCGCTGAGCTTTTGCTCAGATTGACACAAGTGCCACATGTAGACTCAAGGTTGCTGGCCCAACCCACGAGGGGGAGCAGCGGTCGTTCGTACTAGGCTTCTAGATCCATACTAGGGATCGCCATTGCCGGGCCATGACGATACCAGGGCCACCCGCCACCCCGCGCTTTGCTACCCATGTAGCCAAGAATGCAGCACCACCGCTGTCATGTTGTCCGCCGCAAAGCCACTTGTGCAGCCTCACCATCCAAGGCCGCCGCCCCGGCATCCAAGGCGGACCACCACCACCATCGAAGCAACATGAGGATACAGAACCAGATAGCCGGAACCGGACAACGGACCATCGTCGGTTAAGACCGGACATCTTGGCCTCGATCCAACGCAAAGAGCCCTCCTGACGGGGCACGAATCATTTAGGTTAGCTAGCATCATCGCTAGGGCAGCCCAATCGCATAAGCCGCCGGAGCAAGGGCCTCAACGGGCCAGATCTGGTCCGCACTCGAGGGCCTCCCAACCTAACCCTAGATCCACCTATCACCAGACGCCAAAACCATAAGGCCACCACGGCCGCCGCCGCCATGGCTTCAACCTAAGCCCCCAGCCGCACGTCAGTGAGGAGGGCGCCTGCCATCCGAAGAAGCGTCATCCGAAGAAGCCAGACACAAGAGCGCGGAAGAAATCTGCCGCGTGTTATCAGAAATCAAAAAGACGTATGAGATGGTCAATATCCATTTTCAAAATGCCCCAAATAAAAAATCAGCAGCTCTCCATCATCACAATTCGAAATGTTCAGGTCAGCAAGTTAGGTGTCAAGAGTCCCAATTAGTACCACATGGTGAGTACTAATTTGGTTCTATCCAGGGTACACTGAAGCAAGCACGATTGTATTTGGGGGCAGAGAATTACAGAGCAACTGGCTGCAGAGCCCAAACGTCAACGGGGAAGTGGAGGACGCACTGCACTGGTAGATCTGCATTCAGCTCATATCTATTTTCAGCGAAAGAAATCAATTGCATCTTACCATGAATCTATGTTCGGCCAAATATATCGGCTGCCTCTTATCACAATTATTAAGAAGCATCAGATGGCCAACATCTATTTTCGAAAACAAGCACACACAAAAATCAGCTGCTTCTCATGATCGTTCAAATGTTCAGGTCAGACACTCAGGCCTGAAATTGGCAGCACGTCTTCTATCTGAAACTTGGTTCAATTGGCGGAGCATATGTTAATGTGTTAACAGCCGTGGATTTGGAGAAGCAAAGTGCGAAAATGCAGGGATGGCTGGAATCAACCATACACTGAATCCAACACGACTGATTTGGGGAGGCAGAAAATTACAGAGCGAGAGACCAGAGCGAAATTAGTAGTAACATCTGACAACGAACACAAATCAGCATCAACAGAGTGAGAGATTGCAGAAGAATTCAAGGCTAAACCACTTCAATTTCAATTCCATCCCAGAACTAGATCCAAACAACAATCATGGACAGGACATACAGCAGCGAGATGCGGCCATTACACCGAAGGTCATGAACACTGAACAACCATGGCTAGCTTCTAATCTGGCGGCGCGACGTGGATATGAGTGGACCGGCGCGGCCTAGCCGCCGAATCCGTAGAGGGTGCGGCCCTGTCGCTTGAGGGCGTAGACGACGTCCATGGCGGTGACGGTCTTGCGGCGGGCGTGCTCGGTGTAGGTCACTGCGTCGCGGATGACGTTCTCGAGGAAGATCTTGAGCACGCCCCGGGTCTCCTCGTAGATGAGCCCCGAGATGCGCTTCACGCCGCCACGCCGCGCCAGACGGCGGATCGCCGGCTTGGTGATGCCCTGATGTTGTCGCGCAGCACCTTCCGGTGGCGCTTGGCGCCGCCCTTGCCGAGGCCCTTCCTCCCTTGCCGCGGCCCGACATCCTCGACGCTTCCTCTCCGGCGAGCTTCGCTTGGCTGCTGCTGTGTGTGTGTTGCTGGTGGTCGCTGCGGCGGTGTGGTGTGGTGGACGGTGGTGGCGTGGGGGATTTTATAGCAGCGAGGTTTCCGGGAGGAGATGGGGCGATCCGCGTGATGCGAGGCGTGGGCCGTCGGATGGGATATGGACGGCTGGGAGTGAGGGGGGCTGGCGCGGATCGGTGACGTGGCGGGAAGAGGTGTGTTTTCTCGGGATGTACTAGGGAGCAGGCTATTGTTTTGGGCCTTGGGAGCTGCTGTTGACAGCTCAAGCCGACGATAGCATTTTTTTCCGGATGAAATACTGTATTACTCAACTCACATGATCCTTACGATTAATCGTAGCAACTGAAGGACCCGAACCAAACCAAGTCATGATTCTACCTTCTAAACGAGCAAATTTAGCTATGCTATTGCTAACTTTATTTTACCTACGATTTACATGAGTAATATAATAATCACGGAGGGACATAAGATATTTAATCTCTCTAATAAGCAACGAGTAGCCGAACGATCAACTTCTTTGGCTTGAATCAACTGCACTGCAACAATAGAGTCCATCTCTATCTCAACTGGTAGATCACTTCTCTGCATTGCAAATGACAAACCTTCCATGCAAGCACTCAATTTTACTTCTAGTGCATCCCGACGTGAAAATAACTGCCTGCATGAAGAGAAGATAACTACACCCTTGACGATAGCTTTCACGTCTAGTATTTCCTATTTGGCGCTGAGCCAACATTGAACACTCTCTTCTCCTTTTGTTTTCGATCCAAGTCGGCTCATGTAAAGATTCCTTTCAGAGGTTTTGTGAAGCTTTCGATAAGTTTTTTCTTCTTCTATTTCTATGTTTGTTAATTTGGTTTTCACTCGGGTTGTTGTCTATTTTTTTTATGGATATTTTAAATTTTGTTTTTTTTTTTCAATAAATGATCTTTTTGAAAATTCACAAACAATTTTTAAATCATATTTTTTTTAATGTGAACACTTTTACATTCATGAACATTTTAAAGTCTTTTCTCCCTTCGCGTCTTGGACTTTGGGGGGAGGGGGTTCACAAAGGGCGGTGGCAATGGAGACCAGTGAGAGAGCCAACGCAACAGTATTTGAAAACATCATCCCTTTGTCTTACTGTTTTACGTTGGAGCATGTGAGCAGGGAGACAAAACTCCATGTCCCGCAACTTGGCGGAAGCACCTTCATCATGCAGGAAAAGGTAGTCATACAAAACACGAGCAAAACTCGCTAATTTGCCTATCTACTACCATATACTCTCTCCGTTTCAAAAGTTTATCTTAGATTTGTCTAGGTACGGATGTAGACAAATCTAAGTACTCCCTTCGTTCCGAAATAATTGTCTTTCTAGAGATTTCAACAAGTGACTACATACGGAGCAAAATGAGTGAATCTACACTCTAAAACATGTCTACATACATCCGTATGTTGTAGTCCATTTAAGATGGCTAGAAAGACAATTATTTCGGAACGGGGGGAGTAGTAAGTAGACAAATCTAAGGTAAGCTTCGTACCTAGACTAATATAATATAAGCTTTTTGGGACGGAGTTAATACATATTTAATTTTTGTACCTAGTCAAGTGAGAGTTGATTTGTTGTTTGTGTGGCTAAACAATCCTCCTAGTTTTTCTTCTTCTTCCTCTTGTCATTGACGGTATGGCTAAACAAAATCAAAAGTTCCACTAAGTTCTGCCAATAGTCCTTATCTAACTTACAGATGGAGTTATACATCTTCCTTAGGTTACAAGCAGAAGAGATAAGTATTAGTATTACTTACTACCTTCATTCCAAAATAGATTACTTCCTGGAAAGTTTGAGGTCAAACTTCACTAACTTTAACTACAGTATTGGTGTATAAATAGATTACTAAGATTGGTGAAATTAAAATAATATCACTAGACTTTTCATCCAAATATATTTCATAATTATGCAAGTTTTTTTATTACATTTTCATGTAGAAGCAACAACCAAAGTTGCATCCTGGCGACTGTTCCCATATCTAAATTCTAAACGCAAAGTTCTATCCTAGCTCGAGCTTCACGGTACCCTATATCCCATCCGTCCAGCTTCCTGGAGATTCGTGCATGTGACAATGCGTTTTGGAGCCATGCATGGTACTTAGCATTGAGACACCTGTTTAGCAGTCTAGGATGATAGTAGGGCCTACTAGGTTTCGAGTAGGTTTCTAGGCAGGAGGGGCTGGTCTTTGGTTCTCGCATGCACCGCTCCACGTGATGACGCTTTGTATGCCAGCAATTAAAAGAAGGGGTCAGTGCAGCAGGCTATGACCGAGAGAGAGAAATAAAGAGCCAAATGAGAAAAATGTGTAGTCCCAAGGAGAAGTGAACTTTTGAGCAGGATAAGCTGTGTGGCGGATTCGGAGAAAACAAAAATCTTTTAGGATTGAAGCGAGATAGTGCTGTGACTGTGAGAGAGAACTTATATGAAAAAAATAAACTGTGAGAGAGAACTCCTTTTAAAGAGAGTGTGTGTGCGTCCGCAGTAAGTGTTTCCAATTAATTAACTACAGTATGTTGTATCGCTGGCTTCCCATGCTCTTCAACGACGAGGGGCTCCGAAAGAGCTCACGAGGTTCTTCATCTTCTTTCATTGCAAACTCATCGACTTCATCTTGCACCACTTCATAGTTGGAGCGTTGAATGCTTGCGCTTCCCTTATAGAGGGAAACAACACAATGACATGCATCTTTGGCCATGGCGAAGGGTCGAAGATGAGGGAGATCTTCGGGTGGAACTGCATCTTGAATGATGAAGAGAGCATTCTCATTGAATTGATTATCCACGGCTTCTCTAGGGGTGAAGTTGCTTCGGTCATGTGGATGGAAACCTTCTTCAATGATTCTCCAAAGATTAGTATTCACATGATTTAAATGACGCTGAGCGATAAACCCAAGAATCAAAGTCCTCATTTTTCACAATCTTAGGAGGAGGGCCGGCATGATTTAAATGAGTAGAGGGAATCGGTCCTCCATAAATTGGAGGTTCCACATGGGCAAAGATGCCGGTGCCATTTCTACAACTAGTAGAATGACCTTTTCACTAGTAGCTTCCCCTTATCGGAGTTAGCATCCGTCACCTTGTTAGTGGCATCACCCACTTTCATCATGAGTAGATAGTTTAAGTCCTTCTAAGAATTTATTAAACATGCTTTCAACCTCGCTTCTCATGGAGGTTTTCAATGTGTCCAAAGCCACATTTACTTTCTCACGAGAAACCGCAGTTCCCCCATCGGCCGTAGACGAGCTCGGATTCACACCGGAGTGCTCCTCCCCACCGTCTACGGTGTCAACCATACTCTTCGGACGGCAGAGTCCTTAATAAAGAGACGAGGCTCTGATACCAATTGAAAGGATCAATATAGTAGACTAGAGGCGGGGGGTGAATAGGCAACTAATATTTTTTAGCTTTTCTTTACCAAATTAAACTTTGCATCAAAGTAGGTTGTCTAGATATGCAACTAGATGAGCAACCTATATGATGCAATAACAACAAGCACACAACCAAGCAAGGGATACAACACAAATAAGCTTGCACAAGTAAAGGCACGAGATAACCAAGAGTGGAGTGATACGTCTCCGTCATATCTATAATTTTTTATTGTTCCATGCAAATATTCTACAACTTTCATATACTTTTGGCAACTTTTCATACTATTTTTTGGGACTAACATATTGATCCAGTGCCCAGTGCCAGTTCTTGTTTGTTGCATGTCTTATGTTCGCAGAAAACCCATATCAAACGGAGTCCAAACAGGATAAAAACGGACGGAGAATTATTTTGGAATATTTGTGATTTTTGGGAGGAAGAATCAACGCAAAACGGTACCCGAGGTGCCCACGAGAGTGGACCACGCCACCACTCCAGGGGGGGCGCCCTACCCTCTCGTGGGCCACTCGTAAGGCGGTTGATGCCCTTCTTTGGCTGCAAGAAAGCTAATTTTTGGAAAACGATGAGGGCGAAGGTTTCAATCCAATCGGAGTTACGGATCTCCAGATATAAAGGAAACGGTGCGTGGCATAATTCCGTAACGCGTAAACAGAGAGATAGATCCAATCTCGAGGGGTTTCGCCCTCCCACGCCATGGGAGCCAAGGACCAGAGGGGAAACCCTTCTCCCATCTAGGAGGAGGTCAAGGAAGAAGAAGAAGAAGAAGGGGCCTCTCCCCTTACTCGGTGGATGCTTAACGCCACGGGGCCATCATCATCATCATGATCTACACCAACACCCCGCCATCTTCACCAACATATCCATCACCTTCCCCCCTCTATCTACAGCGGTCCACTCTCCCGCAACCCGCTGTACCTTCTACTTGAACATGGTGCTTTATGCTTCATATTATTATCCAATGATGTGTTGCCATCCTATGATGTTTGAGTAGATTTTCGTTGTCCTATTGGTGGTTGATGAATTGCTATGATTGATTTAATTTGCTTGTGGTTGTGTTGCTGTCCTTTGGTGCCCATCATATGAGCTGCCAAGGATCACACCATAGGGTTAGTTGTATGTTGATAGGACTATGTATTGGAGGGCTAGAGGATGTAAGCTTCAACCTAGCATAGAAATTGATGCATAGGGATTGAAGGGGACCAATATATCTTAATGGTATGGTTGGGTTTTACCTTAATGAACGTTAGTAGTTGCAGACTTCTTGCTAATAGTTCCAATCATAAGTGCATAGAATTCCAAGTCGGGATGGCATGCTAGCAAAGGGCCTCTCCCACATAAAACTTGCTATCGGTCTAGTAACGTAGTCAATTGCTTAGGACAATTTCACAACTCCTACCATCACTTTTCCACACTCGCTTTATTTACTTTATTGCCTCTTTATCTAAACAACCCCTACTTTTTATTTACAGGTTATTTATTATCTTGCAAACCTATTCAACAACACCTACAAAGTACTTCTAGTTTCATACTTGTTCTAGGTAAAGCTTAACGTCAAGCTGCAAGAGAGTCGTGATCGCAATCGATAGGACTTGAGAGAGTATTTGTTCTACCCTTTAGCTCCTCGTTGGGTTCGACACTGCACTTATCAAAAGAGGCTACATCTATCCCGATACTTGCGGGTTATCAAGACCTTTTTCCGCGCCGCTGTCGGGAGACATAGCGTGGTGAATATTCTCGTGTGCTTCTTTGCTTTATCACTAAGTTATTTTTATTTGCTGTTCTTAGTTGTTCTCTATCTTTAGTTATGGATATGGAACACAAAATACCAAAAAAATTAGATGTACTTGCTACTCATGGAGATGGGGTAACTCCTAAAACCCTCGATTCTCATTATGTGAAAGATATTATGTACTACTTTGATAATCCTGAGAAAACCCAATTCAACTTTATAATGGGAGACACGTTGGATCAACGTGAATACTTTAGGGATTATCGCTCGACACAAAAAAGGGAAACTATTATGGGATCAATTTATTATGTTATGCTGGTATGCCCGGATCTATGCTTGAGATATGATATTACTTGTTGCTCTAGAATGAAGGCTCCACACCTTCCCTTTTCATGCAAATTTAATGATAATGAAACATTAGCTTATTATGCTAATGGTATATATGATTACTATGATGTTGAACAAATAGAAGAATTTGTTGCTTTTAAGGCTACTTATGAAATTGAGTCTTTGTTTGAAAAGTATGAAGCTTTTGATGATGATGGTGTTTATAGGCCTGAAAATCTTGCTATACTTAGATATTGCTATGAAAATTATGAATACAATTACTATATTAATGCATTTATGAAGAAAGTCTCCGCTGTGCAAGAAGAGACTAATATTTTGCAGGAAGCTATGGAAGAAGAAATTGATGAAACTGTGAGCTCATTGGATGAAAAAAGATGATGAGGAGAGCGAAGAACAAAAGGAGGAAGAGCGGATTGATCACCCGTGCCCACCTTCTAATGAGAGTAACTCTTCAACTCATACATTGTTTAATTCCCCTTCGTGCTTACCGAAGGATGATTGCTATGATCCCTTGAATTTGTTTGAAATATCGCTTTTTGATGATGCTTGCTATGCTTGTGGCCAAGATGCCAATATGAATTATGCTTATGGAGATGAACTTGCCATAGTTCCTTATGTTAAACATGAAATTGTTGCTATTGCACCCACACATGATAGTCCTATTATCTTTTTGAATTCTCCAAGCTACACTATATCGGAGAAGTTTGTGCTTATTAAGGATTATATTGATGGGTTGCCTTTTACCATTGCACATAATGATTTAGATAGATATAATATGCATGTGCTTGCTGATCCTACTTGCAATTATTATGAGAGAGGAACTACATCTCCGCCTCTTTATGTTTCCAACATGATAGAATTGCAAGAAACTTTTTATACTATGCATTGGCCTTTACTTGGTGTGCATGAATTGTTCTTTTATGACATGCCGATGCATAGGAAGAGAGTTAGACTTTGTTGTTACACGATATATGTTACTTTGTGCTCACTACTAAATTACAAATCATTGTTAATTAAAATTGGCTTTGATATACCTTGGGATCCGGGTGGATTTATTACTTGAGCACTAAATGTCTAGCTTAATGGCTTTAAAGAAAGCGCTGCCAGGGAGACAACCCGGAAGTTTTAGAGAGTCATTTATTTCTGTTGAGTGCTTTCATAGTTTAAAAACAAAAAAAATAAAGAGGGAACCTAAAACTTTTCAAAAGGAAAGTGAAAGTAAGAAAGACAAGCATTGTTGAAGTGGGAGAGCTCCTTGAACTTTGTTCATGCTCACGGAAACTTTGTGAATCTTAATTACAGAAACTTTTCATCAAAAATAATTATCCCCTTGTACAATTCCATTGTATTATAAAAATAATGTGGCAAGGTTTGCCTTTAGGATGTTTATAATGCTTGTTGGTTTGTACGGTGCAGGACAGAAACTTTGGCTGTAGTGGACGATTTTAAATTTTTAACTGGAATGTCAATTGGCTCTGATTCCTTTTGAACTGTATTTCTATACAACTTGTTTATTTTTCCTAATTTTTGTAGAATTTTTGGGGTACCAGAAGTATGGTGGATGTTCAGATTGCTACAGATTGTTCTGTTTTTGACAGATTCTGTTTTTGATGCATAGTTTGCTTGTTTTGATGAATCTATCAATTTATATCAGTGGATTAAGCCATGAAAAAGTTATATTACAGTAGACGCAATGCAAAAACAAAATATTAATTGGTTTGCAACAGTACTTAGAGTGGTGATTTGCTTTATTATACTAACGGATCTTACCGAGTTTTCTATTGAAGTTTTGTGTGGATGAAGTGTCTAAACGAGGAGGTCTCGATATGAGGAAAAGGAAGAGAGGCAAGAGCTCAAGCTTGGGGATGCCCGAGGCACCCCAAGTAAATATTCAAGGAGACTCAAGTGTTTGCTTGGGATGCCCCGAAGGCATCCCCTCTTTCTTCAACAAGTATCGGTATGTTTTCGTATTCGCTTGCTCATGCATTATGTGCAAGTCTTGGAGCGCCTTTTGCATTTAGTTTTCACTTTTGTTTTATGCACCATGCTGGTATGAGATAGTCCTTGGTTGATTTATAGAATGCTCATTGCACTTCACTTAAATCTTTTGAGTATGGCTTTATAGAATGCTTCACGTGCTTCACTTATATCATTTGAAGTTTGGATTGCCTGCTTTCTTCACATAGAAAACCGCCATTTGTAGAATGCTCTTTGCTTCACTTATAATTGTTAGAGCATGGGCATATCTTTTGTAGAAAGAATTGAACTCTCTTGCTTCACTTATAGCTATTTAGAGAGATGACAGGAATTGGTCATTCACATGGTTAGCCATAAAATCCTACATAAACTTGTAGATCACTGAAAATGATATGTTTGATTCCTTGCAATAGTTTTATGATATAAAGGTGGTGATATTAGAGTCGTGCTAGTTGAGTAATTGTGAAATTGAGAAATACTTGTATTGAGGTTTGCAGGTCCCAGAGCATGCACATATGGTGAACCGTTATGTAACGGAGTTGGAGCATGAAGTGTTTTTTGATTGTCTTCCTTATGAGTGGCAGTCGGGGACGAGCGATGGTCTTTTTCTACCAATCTATCCCCCTAGGGGCATGCATAGTAGTACTTTGCTTTAAGGGCTAAGTAGACTTTTGCAATAAGTATATGAGTTCTTTATGACTAATGTGAGTCCATGGATATACGCACACTCACCCTTCCACTTTGCTAGCCTCTATTGTGCCGTGCAACTTTCGCCGGTATCATGAATCCATTATTTAACTTCCTCAAAACAGCCACCATACCGACCTATTATGGCATTTCCATAGCCATTCCGAGATATATTGCCATGCAACTTCCATCATCATCATATACATGACTTGAGCATTCATTGTCATATTGCTTTGCATGATCGTAGGATATCTAGCATGATGTTTTCATGGCTTGTCCGTTTTTTTTATGTCATTGCTATGCTAGATCATTGCACATCCTGCACACCGCCTAAGCATTAATATAGAGTCATATCTTTGTTCGAGAGTTGTAATATTGAGTTGTAAGTAAATAAAAGTGTGATGATCATCATTATTAGAGCATTGCCCCAGTGAGGAAAGGATGAAGGAGACTATGATCCCCCCACAAGTCGGGATGAGACTCCGGACTTTATGAAAATAAAAGAGGCCAAAGAAGCCCAAATAAGAAAAGAGGCCAAAGAAGCCCACCAAAAAGAAAGAAAGAAAATGAGAGAAAAAGAGAGAAGGGGCAATGTTACTATCCTTTTACCACGCTTGTGCTTCAGAGTAGCACAACATTCTTCATAGAGAGAACCTCCTATGCTTTCACTTTCATATACTAGTGGGAATTTTGATTGTAGAACTTGGCTTGTATATTCCGATGATGGGCTTCCTCAAACGCCCGAGGTCTTCATGAGCAAGCAAGTTGGATGCGCACCCACTTAGTTTCCAGTTTGAGATTTCATACACTTATAGCTCTTAGTGCATCCGTTGCATGGAAATCCCTACTCACTGATACGTCTCCGACGTATCTATAATTTTTGATTTTTCCATGCCAATATTCTTAAACTTTCATATACTTTTGGCAACTTTTTATACTATTTTTGGGACTAACATATTGATCCAAAGGCTCAAAGGCCGCCTCGCTTGTTGCATGTTTTATGTTCCACGAAAACCCATATCAAACGGAGTCCAAACGGGATAAAAACATATGGAGAATTATTTTGGAATATTTGTGATTTTTGGGAAGTAAAATCAACGCGAGACGGTGTCCGAGGGGGCCAGAGATAGGGGCGCCCAGGAGGCAAAGCGCCTGGACTCTCCTCCCCCCTTAAGGCGGTTGACGCTCTTCTTTTGCCGCAAGAAAGCTAATTTTATGAGAAAGATCTGGGTGAAAGATTCACCCCAATCGGAGTTATGGATCTCCGGATATAAAAGAAACGGTGAAGGGGTAGAATCTGAGAACGCAGAAACAGAGAGATAGATCCAATCTCGGAGGGGCTCTCGCCCTCCCAAGCCATGGGAGCCAAGGACCAGAGGGGAAGCCCTTCTCCCATCTAGGGAGGAGGTCAAGGAAGAAGAAGAAGAATGGGGCTCTCTCCCCCTTGCTTCCGGTGGCGCCGGAACGCCGCCGGGGGCCATCATCATCACCGCGATCTACACCAACACCTCCACCATCTTCACCAACATCTCCATCACCTTCCCCCATCTATATCCAGCGGTCCACTCTCCCGCAACCCGCTGTACCCTCTACTTGAACATGGTGCTTTATGCTTCATATTATTATCCAATGATGTGTTGCTGTCCTATGATGTCTGAGTAGATTTCCATTGTCCTATCGGTGATTGATGGATTGCTATGATTGGTTTGAGTTGCATGTTTTATTATTGGTGCTGTCGTATGGTGCTCTCCGTGTCGCGCAAGCGTGAGGGATTCCCACTGTAGGGTGTTGCAATGCGTTCATGATTCGCTTATAGTGGGTTGTGTGAGTGACTGAAACACAAACCTGAGTAAGGGGATTGTTGCGTATGGGATAAAGGGGACTTGATAATTTAATGCGATGGTTGGGTTTTACCTTAATGAATCTTTAGTAGTTGCGGATGCTTGTTAGAGTTCCAATCATAAGTGCATATGATCCAAGTAGAGAAAGTATGTTAGCTTATGCCTCTCCCTCAAATAGAATTGCAATAGTGATTACCGGTCTAGTAACATAGTCAATTGCTTAGGCACAATTCCACAACTCCTACCACCACTTTTCTACACTCGCTATATTTAATTTATTGCATCTTTATTTAAACAGCCCCTACTTTTTATTTACGTGTTCCTTATTTGAAGGAAATATGCCCTAGAGGCAATAATAAAGTTATTATTTATTTCCTCATATCATGATAAATGTTTATTATTCATGCTAGAATTGTATTAACCGGAAACATGATACATGTGTGAATACATAGACCAACATAACGTCACTAGTATGACTCTACTTGACTGGCTCATTAATCAAAGATGGTTATGTTTCCTAACCATAGACATGTGTTGTCATTTGATTAATGGGATCACATCATTAGGAGAATGATGTGATTGACATGACCCATTTCGTTAGCCTAGCACTTGATCGTTTAGTATATTGCTATTGCTTTCTTCATGACTTATACATGTTCCTGTAACTATGAGATTATGCAACCCCATTTACCGGAGGAACACTTTGGTGCTACCAAACGCCACAACGAATCGGGTGATTTTAAAGGAGTACTACAGGTGTCTCCAAGGTACATGTTGGGTTGGCGATTTCGAGATTAGGTTTTGTCACTCCGATTGTCTGGAGAGGTATCTCCGCCCTCGGTAATGCACATCACTATAAGCCTTGCAAGCAATGTAGCTAATGAGTTAGTTACGAATGATGCATTACATAACGAGTAAAGGGACTTGCCGTAATGAGATTGAACTAGGTATTGATACCGACGATCGAATCTCGCAAGTAACATACCGATGACAAAGGGAACAACGATGTTGTTATGCGGTTCGACCGATAAAGATCTTCAGAGAATATGTAGGAGCCAATATGGGCATCCAGGTTCCGCTATTGGTTATTGACCGAGAATAGTTCTAGGTCATGTCTACATAGTTCTCGAACCCGTAGGGTCCGCACGCTTAACGCTACGATGACAATTTTATTATGAGTTTATAAGTTTTGATGTACCGTTTGTTCTGAGTCCCGGATGTGATCACGGACATGACGAGGAGTCTCGAAATGGTCAAGACATAAAGATGGATATATTGGACGACTATATTCGGACACCGCAATGGTTCCGGGCGCTGGAGAAAATCGGAGTGCCGGAGGGTTACCGAACCCCGGGAGAAGTAATGGGCCTTATGGGCCTTAGTGGAGAGAGAGAGGCAGCCAAGATGGGTCACAGGCCTCTCCCCGCCCTGGGTCCGATTGGACTAGGAGAGGGGGCGGCGCCTCTTTCCCTCTCCTCTCCCCTTCCTTTCCCTCCTAGTAGGAGAGGAAAGAGGAGTCCTACTCCTACTAGGAGGAGGACTCGCCCTGGCGCACCCACAAGGGTCGGCTGGCCTCCCTTGCTCCTTTATACCGGGGCAGGGGGTGTCGTGGTTCTAAATCTAACAAAGAGAGTGGGGGTAGGTAAGGAGAGGCAAGGTCCTAGCTATGGAGAGGTTGTGAACACAAGCGATGTACGAAGTTCAGCCCTTCTGAAGAAGTAAAAGCCCTACTCTCGGAGCCCCGAGGCGGTCGAGTGGATTATGAGTGTAGGTATTACAAGAGTGCGAACCCTCTATCTCGTGGAGGGGGTGGCTTATAGAGTGCGCCAGACCCCAGCCAGCCCACATAATGGAGAGGTTAAAGTACATTAAGCCAAGCGCATCGTAACGCCTCATAAAGTGTCTTAACTATCATTAAGTCTATTCAATTACAAGCCGCTATGCTGCAGAGTGTCTTCGACCTTCCGTGGTCGAGTGCATCTTCATGGTCGAAAGTGAGTCTTCCATGGTCGAGTCCTTCCAAATACCGAGTGGGTTCTCTTGGTCGATCGAAGATGATCTCTTCTAAGAGTGTCCTCGATAGGACGTTTAGGTCAGGCCTATGACCCTACCCTAGGTACATGAATCCATCATTAGCCCCCGAATGGATTGAGGCTTGAGTGAAGGAGGAGTTGACGTTGTTTCCGATTTGTCTTTTGCATACTGGCTATGTGTTGTCTTGGATCAAGATCTTGTTTGTTGATAACGAGCAACTTTTCTTCAGTCGACTCGATCCATTCTTGTTATTTTGTCGAGTGACCTTTTATACTTCGCTATTCCCGAGCGACGGATCGCAGGAAATCTCGCACTTGACAGACCGATCTGTCTCTCGCGGATCTCGCGGGATACGAAATTTGGGGAAGCGCGCGAAGCGGAACAGACCGCGGTGCTCGGATGGGACATGACATGGACGCCTCGATCTCCCCGCCGCTTTTTCGCCACGATCGTGCAAAGGCAACTGCTTTCGGATATGATTGATTGCTCGGGTCCACACGCCATCCACTGAAGGGATGTTATAAATGCAACTCGTGAGGATTTCTCAGATAGTACCCCGCTCTTCCTCCTCAACTCTTCGCTTCCGCCCACCGCAATCGCCGCCGCCTCGCTATTTCCTCTCTCGCGACTCACGGGGCCATGGGCAAAGAGAAGACGGCGGTGCCGAGCGCCAAAGAAGGCCTCGGCGCGAGAAGGCGCCGGGCCGAGAAGGCGAGGGGAGATCCACCACCGCGCGGTTCTTCGTCGAGATCCCGCTTGTCAAGGGCTGGGTCCAGGAGATTGATCCAACGACCATCCGGGAGAAGGATCTCCTCGATATGGCTAACGACGGCTGATCCCCACGGCGCCGCGAGGCTTCCCGGCAAAGAGTGGTAGCCTCACCGGAGGAGGGTGAGTGTGTGCCCCGCCACCCATGTCGATCGAGGATTTTCGCCACGAGTGTTTTCTCGTGGTTTTCTGAATTTCTTTGGAGCCCAGCTCCACCATTTTACTCCAAACTCCATCGCAGATCTTGCTGCATTTGTGTCTATGTGCGAAAACTTCCGGCTGTCGATCAGACTGGGTTTGTTCAAGCATATCTTCACATGTCGCCTCGACCGTGATGAAAGCAAGTCCCGGGATGAGAAGACCCAAGTAGTTCAGACAAAGGGGCCTAGGAATCCAAGTGAGGAACAAGAGCACCTTCCCACTATGTCTTTTCCCGAGTCGGTCAGGGCTGGCAATGACCTGTTCTATCGCTAGAATGAGTCGACGCCAAGGCCGGGTGGTCTTCCTCCATTCACCATGAGTCGAGTGAATGCACCTCCTCCTCAAGGTGATTCCAGAGAGAGAGCTGATGTGAAGATGTTGATGGATCGCGAGTACACTGGTTCGGGACGGTGGACGGCATGGATCTCTTGGAGGTTTTTTCTTCGGAGGCGATCCAGCCTCTTCAGCCCGGAGCCACCGTGATGTGGCTGTATCATGGAACCAAGACGAGACTCGTGGTCCACCCGGAGGCTGCCGACGACGCCCGTAGTGGAAAGATGGATGGCCGCGATCATCGCTAACAAGGACAACCTCGTGGATCCCGGAGGATTTCTCCACTTGACCATGATAGCGCTCTGCATAAGGTACATTTGCTCGCTTGCCATTGTATGTCTGCTTAATGTGTTTCGTAATTTGCTCGATTGAGCTCGCTTGATGTTTCTGTGCCCTTACCGAGCTGTATTCCATGCCCAACGGAGCTCAGTTCGACCGAGGAGGAGAAGCCAGCGAGGCGAGAGCCAGATGAGTGGGACTCAGACGCTGTTGAAGATGACGACGATTTATGACGACGACGATGATGATGACGAAGGTAAGAGGAGGAGGAAGAGGAGGTTGCTCCACCGCTACGAAAAGGCGGTCGAAACTCGCTCACGACTCGCGATCAACGCGAAGGGGGTTGCGATCGCCTCGCAATGACCAAACGCCTCGGACCGCTTCTCCAAAGGCCGATCGAGAAGGCGCCAAGCAAATAAAGGTAGTCCGCCAAAGCCAACCAAGCCTCTCGCTAAAATGAAGGTGTTCATCCCCACCATCTCGTGGTAAACATATCACTTAAGTCTTCCCGTTTCTATACAAGTTTTGTCTCCGGTTGATACTTGAATCGGTCGATCGATTCTTTGAACTTCAAGGTCAGGATTCAAACTTCGTGCAAGGTCAAGACCATGAGATGGAGGATGCGCGACCTCAAATCCTAGCATCGCATCCTTAACTCGTTTTAGTCGATCGTCTCATAGTTTCTAACTTTGACTCTTTTCTCAAGCTCCAACCAATGACATTATCACCCTTCCCGATGACGATGATGAGGATGATGAACCATTGAGGCATGGAGGAGCAGGAAGGCGCTCATCGGTAAAGCAACCCAAGATGTGACGGCGCCGAGACTGTTGTAACGGAGGGGAGGCCAAGACTGACATACCGCGGTCCTTCGCGTGTCGCTGACGAAAGTGCTCACCCACTTCGCCGAAAGTGCTGGGCAGCCTTCACTTTCGCCACGCACCACGCCCCGGAGGACCAAGCTAGTGTTGCTAAGGAGGCGATACGCCAAGCAGAGATCATGATGGAGCAGTGAAGATCGTCCGGGATGCGAGCCAGCAGCTTACGACGCCACCTCGCTTCTTCAAAGCAACGCTCGTGTCACCGACCACCACTGCTCGTTAGGATATGCTATCAAAACTTTTCTTCGAATCCATAGCAGCCACCCAAAGGTGTGTTGATAAAACTCCGTGTTAGCGGGGCACGCTGAGTGCACCCGCCGGTGTAGTCCCTATATAAGGTCGATCACCGCAATGGTCTTAGGCTTTATAAGTAAATATTGATCATCACCGATTGAAACGACCGGTCGACTTTTTTTTGGTCGATCGGTCGACTCGCCTTGAATAAGACCAAGGGGGCACGCTGAGTGCACCCACCGGTGTAGTCCTCGAGACTACGGCCGAATGCTTGCATTCGATCGTAGTCTTAGAAACGTGTCATTTTTCTCTATTCACTTAAGTGAATCATCTTTGACATTTTGTCGATTGATTCTTCGAGAAATCCTCGTGATCTTGCGGCGCCGCTTATATCGAATCGGAGCGAAGCATATTCAGCTCGAGTTGGACTTGAAGCTAGTGCGTGAGAATCGACGAAGGCAAAGGAGGAGACCAAAGGTATGTTTGGTGAGACTTCGATTTACTCCTTTCTCCCTCATTTGCTTCAAACCCGACTTTGCTGTAATTTACAGCAAGGTGAAGGAGGCCCAGAGGAAGAAGGAGCTTGAGCTATCTGAGAAGATCAAGCTTGCCGATTTAAAAGCTAGCCTCACCACCAAGCTCTAACAGACAACACCAATCAAGGCTGCTCGCCATTGCCACCAAGGATGTCGACCGATCGAAAGTCGACAAGACCACTCGACCGAGAAGATCAACCAACTTGACCGAAGAAGAACGACCGAAGGCTTCCGGTGGTCTTGCTAAAAATTGTTCCTTATGCTCAAGGTAGTCTTTTCACTCGACCAATTCTTCCAACTGTTATGTTCCCATTCGACTATTTTCTTGATTCGGGTTTTGTCTTTGCAGAGTTCTCGCAACTTTGAAGAAGAAACCAGCCAATTGAGACGAACCTTGACCCCGCCAATTCTCCGTGAATGATGAAGTTGCTATGAACGCCTTCCGACCGAGTCCCGTGTTGTCATTGTCGTGGATTACCTCGCAAGGTGAAGGTTGCTACGCCCCGCATCGACTCGACGCCTCGCCCGGGCGACACTCCAAAATGACCTCGAGTCGTTGATGGCTCGATCAACGCCGCCCCCACCGAAAGTGGAGTGGAAGAAGTCTTCGCCTTGTGGCGCAGATGTCGCCTGCGTTCGGCGCGAGTCCATTGCAAGGATGCACGAAGATAAGTCATGATTCTCGAGTGGCCAACACCAAGAAACACGACTTCAGTCCTTCATGGAGACTTTCATCGCTGCTACACGGATCGCAGATGGGATTGATCTCGACGAGTTTGTTGTTCTTCCAGCCTCCACAGAGGGGTAAAAACTTTCCTTGAGTCTTACACTTTAAATTTGCCTCGGTATGTCGAGTGGAATTGTAACCGATAAAACCTTAATGTGCTTAGTGCCCGAGCACTCTCGGTTCCTTTAGGTATCGACCTAAATTTGGATTGATGTTTGGATATGATTGCTTTTGGCTCGAATCGCTTTTGCAGTGTCCACAAAGAAGGTGCCTACCGCAATGACTTATTCCTTAGGCGAGCACTGGTTGCAGCTAAGCCCCGAGTGAGAGGTTTGCTCTTCACGCTGTAGGATTTCTTATATCTTAGGCGCAGCACTGGCTGCAGTTAAACCCCGAGTGAGAGGTTTGCTCTTCACTGTAGAGGATTTCTTATATCTTAGGCGCAGCACTGGTTGCAGCTAAGCCCCGAGTGAGAGGTTTGCTCTTCACTCTGTAGGATTTCTTATATCTTAGGCGCAGCACTGGCTGCAGCTAAGCCCCGAGTGAGAGGTTTGCTCTTCACTGTAGAGGATTTCTTATATCTTAGGCGCAGCACTGGCTGCAGCTTAAGCCCCGAGTGAGAGGTTTGCTCTTCACTGTAGGATTTCTTATATCTTAGGCGCAGCACTGGCTGCAGTTTAAGCCCCCGAGTGAGAGGTTTGCTCTTCACTCTGTAGGATTTCTTATATCTTAGGTGACCACTGGCTGCAGCTTAAGCCCCGAGTGAGAGGTTTGCTCTTCACTCTGGAGGATTTCTTATATCTTAGGCGAGCACTGGTTGCAGTTAAGCCCCGAGTGAGAGGTTTGCTCTTCACTGTAGGATTTCTGTTGTATTTGTGGCGGCTCGGAGGAGAGGGTCGCACCGACCTGCACTCGCCTTCCTTATGAAAGACATCATACTTATGGTGTAGCTCGAGGAGGGGGTCGCAATGACCTGCCTCGCCCTCCTTAAGTAGCATACGTTGTACTTATGGCGAGCCTGGAGGAGAGGGTCGCAGCTGACCAAGCCTCCCCCTCCTTGCTAGCATACGCTGTACTTAGGCGAGTACTTGACTCAGCTAAGCCTCCGAGTGGAAGTCCGCTTACCACTCGGTAGGTTTTTAATAACTTAGGCGCAGCACCGAGCTGCAGTTAAGCCTCCGAGTGGAAGTCCGGCTTACCACTGTAGGAGTTTTAATAACTTAGGCGAGCATTGGGCTGCAGCTAAGCCTCCGAGTGGAAGTCCGCTTACCACTGTAGGATTTTTGGTTACTTAGGCAAAACGGATTCATGGTTAAGCCTCCGAGTGGAAGTCCGCTTACCACTGTAGGATTTTTGGTAACTTAGGCGAAACGGATTCGCTGGTTAAGCCTCCGAGTGGAAGTCCGCTTACCACTCGGTAGGATTTGTACAAACTTAGGCTAAACGGATTCGCGACTAAGCCACCCATCGGGGAAAATTTTATCGACAAAATAAAAAGTGACAAAAACTATGAAGGAATTATGACACTATTATTTTGAAGCCCATGAACTACAAAAGTATTTTATTACAACTCATCCGAAAGTGAAAAACTTTATGTAAACGGGCGGAGCAGATCCGCATTCCAAGCTCGGGCTCTTCGATATTGTGTTCGACGCTGTAGAGACGATATGCCCTGCTAGAAGAACCTTTGTGACGATGAAGGGCCCTTCCGAGGAAGGAGCGAGCTTATGTTGTTTCGCGATCCACTCTGAGGACCAGATCCTTCCCGGAAGGCTCGACCTCTCACATTTCGGGCGTAAGGCGACGCAAGCTGGTAGATGGTCGAGCGGATCGAGCCATCTCCTTTCCTCTTCTAGGAGGTCGATCGATCTTGACGCGCTTGCTCACTTCGCTTCATTGTAAAGTTCAATTCGGGAGCATTGTGAAGAAGATCACTCGTAGGACTGCTTCAGCCCATAGACCAAGAAGAATGGAGTTCTTCCAATGACCGATTAGGCGGGGTCCGCAAACCCCAAAGCATCAAGGGAGTTCGCGACCCAAGCTCCACCAAGATGCTTAAGATCTCGATCACGGGGCTTCGCACTTTGAGGATTAAGCCATTGGCTCGCTCGCTCGCCCATTCGCTCGCTGGATGGGCGATCAAGCGTAGTCGACTCGCGTGCCTTGAGCGCTGCGTAAATCTTGAATTCTTCCGAGTCAAAATTCGACCCATTATCCGTGATAATGCCGGGGACTCCATATCTCAGACGCCACCGATGAAGGAAACAACAAGATCGCGCCAAGACTCTTGATTGGTTTAGCTTCAATCCACTTGGTGAACTTGTCGATCGCTACCAAGACATGCGTGAAACCGCCTCGACCTGTTCAGAGGGTCCCACCATGTCCAACCCCCATATCGCGAACGGCCGACGAGCGGAATGGTCTTCAAAGTCGACGCAGTTTGTGTGACATATTGAATAGAATTGACATCCTTCGACTTGTCCACTATTTCTTTCGCCATCTCATTCGCCGCCAAGAAAATCCAGCTCGGTATGCTTTGGCTACAATGGTCCGAGAGGACGATGGTGACCACAGTGTCCCGAGTGGATATCGTGGAGAATGACTCGACCTTCTTCGGCGTTATGCATTTCTCGACCAACTCAGCTTGACTTTCTATACAAATGCCCTTTGATAACGGTAAAGGCTTTGGATCGACGGACGATCCGTCGAGCCTCTTCCTCATCTTCTCGGGAGCTCTTTTCTCGTAATGTATGCGATGTATGGAATTGTCCAATCGAGTGATCACTAAAACTTCCATGACCAAGTCGACCACCGCTGGACCTCAACCTCACCGGTCTCAGGCACTCTTGGGCTGTGGAGTTTCCTCCGTGAAGGATCTTTTTAATCGACGGAGTGTGTATATGCTCCAAAAATACACCACTGAATGGCTTCTTTGAACCTATTTTGCCAGATCATCCGCCGCTTGATTTTTCAATGGGGATGTGATGGAGCTCCAACCCTCGAACTTCTTTTTTCCAGCTTCCTCATCAGCATTGCAAAGATCCAAATATAGCCGGGCTTCTACGCCCCACTCCTTCATCACCGTCGACCACTAAATCTGAGTCGCCATAGACCATCAAAGCGACGGACGCCGAGGAGATGGCCATGCTAATCCATATAAGAGGGCCACAGATCATTTCTCATTGTTGGAGGAATCAAAGTGAACTGGAGCACATACCTAAGCTTATCTCCTCCGGGGAAACCAGAACTCCCCAAAGACCGTAACCATTCAAAGATCTTAGAGCCATCAAGAACATGGTCCAATGCTCCGAGTGAACTTCACCGGTCTGTTGTTGTTCAATCCACTCAAGCGAGGAAATCCGCTATAGCCTCGACTTAATGGCTTTTGCCTCAAATTTGATATCAAGGGAAGAAGTTCAATCGCCCATTTCGCCACTCGACCGGGTTGCGCCCTCACAGTGTAATCTTCGATAAAGGAGCGCACGACGATCGTGATAGAATGATCGAGAAATAGTGAGCAACCTTCTTCGTGGTCATGTATATGCCATACACAAGCTTCGATAATGCGGATATCGCTGCTTGGATGGAGTCAAGACTTCGCATAAATAATACACCGGCGCTGAACTTGAAGGCTTTTCCTTCCTCTTCCCGCCGACCGTAAGTTAATCAGATCGACGACTTGTCCTGTGGGCTGCGATATAGAGCAACAGAGGCTCTTTGCTGATTGGAGCAGCAAGCACCGGCGGGTGGAGAGCAGAGCTTTAGCTCGGAAATGCGTGATCAGCTCGAGTCCACTCAACTTGTCACCTTCTTCATCACCGGTAAAGAGGCAATGCCTTTTCACCGAGCCGAGATGAATCGACTTAATGCGCCAAGCATCCAAGAAGCTCGATCGCCGTGCACTCGCATTGTATGCTTCATTCGGAGAATAGTGCCGATCTTCTCTCGATTAGCGCTCATTCCTCGCTCGAAACGAGAAAACCGAGTAACTTGCCACCGTGAACTCCGAATGTGCACTTTGACGGATTGAGCTTGATATCGCATCTTCCGAGGTTGGCAAATGTTTCGCGAGGTCGCTAAGCAGGTCGGAACCTTTTCGCGACTTAACGACGATATCATCCATATACGCCCACATTCCGACCGATTTGAGGAGAAGACACTTCAATCATTCGTGATAAATGTGGCTCCGCATTCTTGAGGCCGAATGGCATGGTGATATAGCGTATAACCAATGGAGTGATGAAAGCTGTTTTATTTCATCGGGTCCATACAGACGGATCCGATGATACCCGAATATGCATCTAGAAAAGACAATCTTCACATCCCGCGTCGAGTCAACAATTTGATCTATGCGGGAGAGGAATGATCCTTCGGCAGGCCCGATTGATGTGCTTAAAGTCAATGCACATGCGGAGTGAGTTGTCCTTCTTGGGAACCATGACGACATTAGCGAGCCACTGGAGTGGTATATCTCTGATAAATCTCGCCGCCAACAAATGAGCCACTTCTTCACCAATAGCTTTTCTTCTTCGACGGCGGACCGCCAAGATGCTTTTAATCGTTTCATTGTCTTGTCAACTCGAGGCGATGCTCAGCCAGCCTCGAACACCCGCATGTCACCGCTTCCATGCGAAATGTCCCGCTTCACGGAGGAACCGGATGAGCGCTTCTTCCTATTTCGGTCGAGTGTCGGGAGATGTGGGTCGGGCTGCATTGGGGTCGGTCGGTGAATATGAACTGCTTCGCCTCACCGCACGATCAAATGCGTACTGTGGCTGGCTTTTAGATCGCAACAAATCACTCGGATCTGCTTTTGCTTGTATTCGCCGAATTCGACCATTGCACTTGGGAGTCGGCAATCCGAGCCCTTTTGAAAGCACTCTTCCGCTTTCTTCCGATCGCCGGTGACAAAGTGATCACCCTTGGGGCCCGCATTTTCAGCTTGAGGTACACGAATATGGTCGAGCCATGAATCGTATGTAGGGTGGCCTCCCCAAAATGGCGTGGTATGCACTCAAAATCCACAACCTCAAAGGTCAACTTTTCTCATGAAAGTGCTTGAATCACTAAAACCACGCCCAAAGCTATTTCGCCGAGTGAGTTGGCCTTCTTCCCGGTATGACTCGCGGAAACTCATATTGTCGGGCGCCACCGACATCGGAATGCCCAGCCCTTTCAATGTATCTCAGATATAACAAGTTCAGCCCACTACCACCATCCATCAAGACTTTCGCTGCACGAGTGCCTTCGACAATCGGATCGACCACCAACGCTACGCCAGGTGGCTACGTGAGTCGGATGGTCGATTGGTCAATGTGTTGGGTGTTTGGGACCACTTCACATAACTTGGCTTTACCGGGCAACCATGTTTACCTCACGTTAATGACTTTCACCGACTCTTGCTTTCCACATCCGCAAAGATCATCGAGTGGAGTTGACATGCGGATATTCTTCCTCACCGTCCTCTTTGTCTCCGCCTTGTCCGCCTCCTTCTCCTTGTCCTTAGATTGTTTTCCTTGAAACCGCCGATCAGAGTCGACATCGGGCAGTGGTGTGCTTTGGGTAAATGATGTTGCCTCTTCATCTTTCTTTTGTGTGAATATGGCATGGCATATCCATCATGTCATTGCCTTCTTTATCTTTTACTTTCTTAGGATTCCGTGATCCTTTGGCTTCCCTTTGAACTTTCCCTCGAAGTCACGCCGTGGCCTCTCCAGAGCTGCCGGCTCGCTTCCGCTTCGCTCCGACCGAATTTCCTTCCGACCGACTTGGCTTGTACTTGCCGCTCGAGTCGGTCTCTTCCTCGCCACATGCATTTGGTAGCAATTCCATCATTCGACTCAAGGTCATGTCACCGTTCGACCAAACTTCAGACTCAATTCTTCGTTTCGACGCCATCTTTGAAGGCGAAACCGCTCGATGATCCGACACATTTTCCACAAGATGGTGCAGAGTGATCCACCTCAATGTACTCTCGAGAGTCTCATTGGTCTTCGACACAAACTTGCAGCTCACAAACCAGCTGGTCGCTTGTAAGTCCCTTCAAAAGTCCCGACTAACACACGGGACAAATCTTCCCAAGTATATATATCGCTAGGAGGTAATCGATTCAGCCATGCTCGCGTAACCTTCCAACATGAGGGCAAGTGTTTCATGGCCACCTCATCATTCCCACCACCAATGAACAGCCACTCGGAATCCTCAAGCCAAGTTTCGTGCTTGGATACCCCAAAGGAACTTGTCGACTTCGCTAATCTGAAATTGGGGGTTATCGCGCTCGATAGCCCTTCTAAACACTCCGACCGAGACATGCACTGATCGCTGGTGGGTGCATCTCTCGGTCCGCCGTGGGCTCTCGCTCGGCCGACAAGCCTTGCACGATAATGGATCGCGCGGCCAAAGCTCGTTCTTCGGGTCGACCGCACTTTTCGCCTGCATCGAATCGACGTCACATCTTGCCGAGGAGCGATTTACCTTCCTCGAGGGGAAAGGGCACTCGACGCGCTATCCCGGCCGAATCGGTCTCCGTGATCGCTTCTCGCTGGTTGTCGCGCTTCTTCGCCAAGGAGGCGATCTCGGGATGTGGAGCCGATCGATAAAGATTCGCAGCGACGGATCGATCGTGGAATTTCGCTATGGATCGCGATACGCTGAGTTCTCGTCTCCGCTGCCGAGTAAATTGATTCGTGATTGCTTCTCCCAGCTTCGACCGACGGCTGGATGGACTCGCTATACGGGTTGCAAATGCTAAATTTGAATCGGCGTATGGTATACCCGAAGTCGTGGGAAGAGTCGACATCGACCGCTTCGGGACTCGCTGCTGCTTGCTCGCCGAGTGCTCATGAAGATTCTCCAAGCGAAGCGCTGCTCAGCCACATTGGCCAAACGTGCTCCTCCAAGGCGCGAGCCTCGGGGTTTCTCCGCAATGGGAGTATGCAGTGGCATCCATGTTCCTCGGGCGGCTCTTCTTCTCGCAGAGTCGAGTGTCTCGGCCGGTACTCCTCGTGTTTTGTACGGGTCACCTCCTCCAGCCTGCTCCGCCATGGGCGGCCGGAGGATCAGGGGCCGACCATGAGGATTTCCGCCACCGATCACCGCTATCACACTCGATGCGCTTCTACGGAGCCACCGATGATCAACAGCCAGAGGGACTCTGCTGGCCCAATGGCCGCGACCGAGTGATGGCTGTCCGGCGAGCCACCGCAAGGCTTCACCCACCGAGTCTCGACCACCAGAGCGCTTGCGCCGGTGGGAGACCGGTAGGCGATCGATGAGGAGTCGACCGACACGGGTCGACGGTTGCCGCAGCAGAACGCCAACACATGCGCGAAGGCCGCCTCACGGACGGGAGCGCCGACGCCAAGTGGAGCCTCCCGAGCCATGCGGAGTCGCCGGGCACAAAGGTGAGAGCACCGAGATGGATCTCACGCCTCAACTAAAACTCCAAAGAAATATCATGATGAAGGTACTGAAGCACTGCAACTCCTCCACAAATCGCTAAAACACCTGCCCCACTTGGGCGCCAACCGCCGTGGTTCTAAATCCGACAAGAGAGTGGGGGTAGGTAAGGAGAGGCAAGGTCCTAGCTATGGAGAGGTTGTGAACACAAGCGATGTACGAGTTCAGCCCTTCTCTAAGAAGTAAAGCCCTACTCTCGAGCCCCGAGGCGGTCGAGTGGATTATGAGTGTAGGTATTACAAGAGTGCGAACCCTCTATCCGTGGAGGGGGTGGCTTATATAGTGTGCACCAGACCCCAGCCAGCCCACATAATGGAGAGGTTAAAGCACATTAAGCCTGGGCGCATCGTAACGCCTCATAAAGTGTCTTCACTATCATTAAGTCTATTCAATTACAAGCCGCTATGCTGCAGAGTGTCTTCTCGACCTTCCGTGGTCGAGTGCATCTTCATGGTCGAGTGAGTCTTCCATGGTCGAGTCCTTCCAACACCGAGTGGGTTCTCTTGGTCGACCGAAGATGATCTCTTCTAAGAGTGTCCCTCGATAGGACGCTAGGTCAGCCTATGACCCTACCCTAGGTACATGAATCCATCAGGGGGCACCCTAGAACACACAAGTTGATCTACGTGATCATTCCTTAGCCGTGTGCAGTGCCCCCCTCCACCATATTCCACCTCGGTCATATCGTCATGAGTTTAGGCGAAGCCTCGCGCCGATAGAACATCAACATCGCCACCACGCCGTCATGTTGATGTAACTCATCCCCGATACTTTGCCGGATCGGAGTCCGAGGATCGCCATTGAGCTGAACGCAGTGTCAACTCGGAGGTGCCGACGCTCGTACTTGGATCGGTCGGATCGTGAAGACGCTCGACTACATCAACCGCTTGTCATAACGCTCGCATACCACGAGGTACGTGGACAATACTCTCCTCTCGCTGCTATGCGATCACCATGATCTCATGCGGTGCGAGGGAAATTTTTGAAATTACTACTTTCTCCAACAAAGGCATCCGAGCCAGGTTTTATGTGTAGATGTCATATGCACGAGTAGAACACAAGTGAGTTGTGGGCTATATAAGTCATACCGCTACCAGCATGTCATACTTTGGTTCAGCGGTATTGTGAGATAAAGCAGCCCGACCGACATTACACGAAGCTTACGCGAGACTGGTTTCACTGCTATTGAGCACTCGTGCTCAAAGGTGGTCAGGCGGGTGTCTGCCTCTCTCACTTTAGCTGAATCGAGTGTATACGCCTATCCTTGCAAAGGTTAAAACAGCACTAACTTGATTTAACTATTGTTGTGGTTTTGATGCGAGGTAAGAACGGTTCTTGCTAAGCCCGTAGCAGCCACGTAAAATTTGCAACAACAAAGTAGAGGACGTCTAACTTGTTTTTGCAGGCATGTTGTGATGTGATATGGTCAAGGCGTGATGACATATTTTATTGTATGAGATGATCATGTTTTGTAACCGGTTATCGGCAATCGGGTGAGCCATATGGTTGTCGCTTATTGTATGAAATGCAACGCTCGTAATTGCTTTTACTTTATCACTAAGCGCCATGATAGTCGAGAAGCAATAGATGGCGAACGACAATGATGCTATGATGGAGATCAAGGTGTCACGCCAAGTGACGATGGTGATCACGACGGTAGCTCAAGATGGAGATCACAAGCACAAGATGATGATGGCCATATCATATCACTTATATTGATTGCATGTGATGTTTATCCTTTATGCATCTTATCTTGCTTTGATCGACGGAGCATTTTAAGATGATCTCTCACTAAACTATCAAGAAGTGTTCTCCCCGAGTATGCACCGCTATGAAAGTTCTTCGTACCGAGACACCACGTGATGATCGGGTGTGATAGGCTCTCACGCTCAAATACAACGGATGCAAAATAGTTGCACACGCGAATACTCAAAGTTAAACTTGACGAGCCTAGCATATAAAAGATATGGCCTCTAACACGGAGACCGAAGGTCGAGTGTGAATCATATAGTAGATATGATCAACGATTGATGTTCACTGCTGAAACTACTCCATCTCACGTGACGATCGGACATGGTGTAGTTGATATGGATCACGAATCACTTAGAGGATTAGAGGGATGTCTATCTAAGTGGGAGTTCTTAAGTAATATGATTAATTGAACTTAAATTTATCATGAACTTAGTACCGATAGTATTTTGCTTGTTCACGCTTGTTGTAGATAGATGGCTCGTGTCGTTGTTCCGCTGAATTTTAATGCGCCCTTGAGAAAGCAAAGTTGAAAGATGATGGTAGCAATTACATGGATCGGGTCCAGAATCGAGGATTATCCTCATTGTCAGATAGAAGAATTACGCCCCGAAGCACCGCTGGGTGCCGTGCCTGGCTGCTGATGCAACTCGACGATGTTAAGAACGTCCGCGAGCAAAGCTGATGACTACCAATAGTTCAAGGTGCTATGCTTTACGGCTTAGAACTGGTCTTCAACGACGTTGAACGCCATGGAGCATATGAGATGTTCCAGAGTTGAAGTTAATATTTCAAGCAAATGCCCGGTTGAGAGATATGAAGTCCCCAATATGTTCTATAGCTGCAAGATGGAGGAGAATAGTTCTCACAAGGAACACATAATTCAAAATGTTCGGGTATAATAATCACTTGATTCAACCGGGGTTAATCTTCCCGATGATAGTGTCATCGATGAATTCTTCAATCATCGCCACCAAGCTACAAGAGCTTCGTGATGAACTATAATATGCCAGTGGATGGACAAGACTATTCCCGAAGCTCTTCGCAATGCTAAAAGCCGCAGAGGTAGAAATCAAGAAGGCGATCAAGTGTTGATGGTTAACAAGACCACCAGCCAAGAAAAGGGCAAAGGGAAGAAGAAGGGGAACTTCAAGAAGAACAACAAACAAGTTGTCGCCAAGAGAAGAAACCCAAGTCTGGACCTAAGCTCGACTCGAAGTGCTTCTACTACAAGCAGCATCGACACCGAAGCGGAACTGCCCCAAGTATTTGGCGGATAAGAAGGATGGCAAAGTGAACAAAGGTATATGTGATATACATGTTATTGATGTGTACCTTACTAATGCTCAGCAGAGTACCCGGTATTTGATAATCGGGTTCTCATTAATATTTTCAACTCAAACAGGACTACGGATTGCTTAAGATTGGCTAAGGACGAGTTGACGATGCGCGTGGGAAATGGTTCCAAAGTCGATGTGATCGCGGTCGGCACGCTACCTCTACATCTACCGTCGGGATTAGTTTTAGACATAAATAATTGTTATTTGGTGCCAGCGTTGAGCATGAACATTATATCTGGATCTTGTTTAATGCGAGACGATTATTCATTTAAGTTAGAGAATAATGGTTGTTCTATTTATATGAGTAATATCTTTATGGTCATGCACCCTTGAAGAGTGGTCTATTTTTGTTGAATCTCGATAGTAGTGATACACATATTCATAGTGTTGAAACCAAAAGATGCAGAGTTGATAATGATAGTGCAACTTATTTGTGGCATCGCCGCTAGGTCATATCGCAGTAAAGCGATGAAGAAACTCCATACCGATGGGCTTTTGGAATCACTTGATTATGAATCGCTTGGTACTTAGAACCGTGCCTCATGGGCAAGATGACTAAAACGCCGCTTCTCCTAACTATGGAGCGAGTAACCGATTTGTTGGAAATCATACATACCGATGTTTGTGGTCCAATGAATGTTGAGGCTCACGGCGGATATCAATATTTTCACCTTCACAGATGATTTGAGCAGATATGGGTATATCTACTTAATGAAACACAAGTCCTAAAACATTTGAAAAGTTCAAAGAATTTCAGAGTGAAGTAGAAAATCATCGAATAAGAAAATAAAATTTCTACTATTCTGATCGTGGAGGAGAATATTTGAGTTACGAAGTTTGGTCTACATTTGAAACAATGCGAAATAGTTTCGAACTCACACCAACCCGAACACCACAACGAAATGGTCCGTCCAACATTGTAATCGTATTTACTAGATATGGTGCGATCTATGATGTCTCTAC
>JAHHZJ010003094.1:0-33442 GCA_021437245.1 Aegilops speltoides | reverse complement strand
TTCCACATTGGAAGAAGTAGGATCACTTCTTCCTTTGAGAAACAAACTTTGGAGTGGGATATTGACCTTCTTCCCATTCAACACCCCTCGCTGAACTTTCGCTAAAACCAATTCCTTGATTCTTCCGTGCTCTTTGCTTAAGTAAACAATTTCTCAAAGTTCTTGCTTCCCGCAAGGCTCTTGTAGACACTTTTCTATAATCCCTTTCAATAAACTATTTTCTTGCTCAAGTGAAACTTGGCTTGAAACATTGTTAGTGGAATCAAGAGAACTACTAGAGTAACAATATTGGATTTAGCATGGTTATTGTTACTACTAGATGAAGAATTTTTCTTATGCTTGTCATGCTTAGTTTTAGTAGGTGGCAAGAAATTAGACAAGAGAAGTCGCTTGGCAAGATATGAAGAACTCTTCTTTCAAGATCGTCATTGATAGCTTTTAGAAACCTCATGTTCTGTTTCTAGATTGAGCTCGGTTGCAGCTTCTCATGAGATCTTAGGAGCTCTCTATGATCTTCTTGAGTTGTTTCATGAGCTAACTTAAGAGTGTTTAGTTCTTTAGTTAGACGCTCAATCTCCTTCATAGCATTGTCATTCGACTTTTCTCTGACTATAAAGACTACTAGCATGTTCATCATTACTAAGCCTCACTAGATTTGTCATGTAAAAGCTCATCTTCACCAAGCAAGTCATCCTCATCACTATCAAAGTCAATAAATTCAGGGTGGTACCTTGGGGCCTTTAGCCATGAAGCATCTTCCAATTCCCTCATTTGGTGAATCAAACAAGTCATAGGAGTTGGAGTTGGAGGATACGAGAGGAAGACCGCAACACCTTCATCTTGACAGATTCGGAGTTGGAGTGATAGCTTCTTTCGAATGATTGTCGGAGTCGGAGCCGGAGACCCATTCACCAACATGAGCTTGATGTTTTCTTCTTGTGTAGCTCCTTGATGACTTGTCTTTCCTTTCCGAATCCTTGCTTCTCCGAGAGGATCTTCGCTCATAACGATCATCTCTACTCCTTCTCTTTCCGAGGTGACTCTTCTCTTGAGCTTCTTCTTCTTGGAGATTCTTCTTCTTCTTGTGGAGTCTAACACTCATTTGAGTAGTGTCCGGTCTTCCACAATTGTAGCAATTTTGATCACGACTAGAAGATCTCTTTTCATCATATGATCTAGACTTTGAGCTTCTTTCCTTGCTTCTACTCTTGTAGAATTTGTTGAAGTTCTTCACCATTAGGCTTATCTCTTCATTGGAAACCAGCTTGTCACTTGAGGTTGTGGGAGCTTCAACTCAGCTTTGTAAGCACCACTTGACTTGTTGTGAAGCTCTTCCTTATCTTTAAGTGTCATCTCATGAGCAACAATTCTTCCAATGACTTCTGTAGGCTTGAGATTCTTGTAGTCAAGCATCATTTGGATCAAAGTGCACACGTCATACTTTCCATCCAAAGCTCGAGAATCTTCTCGATGATGAATCGGTCGGTCATTTCTTCGCTTCCTAAGCCGCAATCTCATTTGTGATGAGAGCAAGCCTAGAGTACATTTCAGCAATTCCTTCACCTTCCTTCATCTTGAACTTGTCAAGTCGACCTTGAAGAACATCTAGCTTTGATTCCTTCACGGACTCGTACCTTCGCATTTCACCAAAGTATCCCAAATCTCTTTGCATTCTCAAGACGGTTGATCTTGTTGAACTCCTCGACACAAAGCATTGAAGAGAATGTCACAAGTTTGAGCATTGTTCTCAGAACATCCGCGAATCATCCTCAGAGCTTCAGATCCGAACTTTTCCTTCCTCAAGAACTCACCTTGCAAGCCAACACAAATAATGCCCCATGCGTGGTTATGTCCAAGAATATGCATTTTCATTTTATGCTTCCAACTAGCAAAGTTTGAACCATCAAAGTAAGGACCTCATTTAAAATTACTCTCACTAGACGCCATACTCTCCTAGGTTGTGAAACCAAGCTTATGGAGTCCAATGCAATGGAAACCAATCCAATAGAGACCAAAGCCTGATACCACTTGTAGGATCGAAGTATGTCTAGAGGGGGGTGATTAGACTACTTGACAATTTAAAAGTTTAGCCTTTGATTAGGACAAGTTTTTAGCAAGTTCTCAAAGATGATCAAGTCAAGTATCACCCCACACATGCAATTCTAGAGTAATGGCAGCGAAAGTAAATTGCACATGTAGTAAAGGAGAGGTGGAGAAGAGCAAACGCAATTTGGAGACACGGAGATTTTTCTCGTGGTTCCGATAGGGTGGTGCTATCACCAATCCACGCTTGATGGAGACTTCAACCCACCTGAGGGTAACGGCCATGTAGAGTCCACTTGAGGGCTCCACCCACTAAGGGTCCACGAAGAAGCAATCTTGTCTATGCCATCATGGCATACGCCCATGGAGGACTAGCCTTACACTGGGTAGATCTTCACGAAGTAGGCGATCTCCCTCCCCTCACAAACTTCTTGGTTCAACTCCACATCTTGGCGGAGGCCCAAGCTACACCCCTAACTAATCTAGGAGGCACCACCTCCAAAAGGTAATAGATGGTGTTGGTGATGATGAACTCCTTGCTCTTGTGCTTCAAATGATAATCTCCCCAACACTCAACTCTCCTCACTGATTTGGCTGTGGTGGAAGAAGGATTGAGTGGAAAGCAACTTGGGAAGGCTAGAAATCAAGTTTCATATGGTGGAGGAGCAACTTGATCTCAACACAAGGGTAGGTAGTTTTCTTCTCGTAAATGTAAGGTAGGAGTGGTAGTTCTTTCTGATGGCTCTCCACTAATGAAGAGGAGGTGGAGGGTATTTATAGCCTCCACACAAAATCCAACTGCTATACACATTTGACCAATCTCGCCCGAATCAAGTTGACAATTCCTGTGAGACCGAAAGTTCAAATCTTAGAACGTTGGGATTTTCTGTGGACCGAAAATACAATCTCGTTAGTCCGATTCTTCCAAAGACTAGGGTTTGCCAATCTCGTGGGACCGACTTTATCATCTCTGGTGACACCGATTTGAGTACGTATGTTAAGTAAGTTGGCAACAACTAGTTTCGTGAGACCGAGTTTGGAATCGGAAAATCCAAATTACTAGGGTTTGGGCATATGGTCGAGGTGGTTCATCTCTGTGACTGAAGTTTATGGAATCGGTGGGACCGAGATTACTTATGAGTATATGTTGGAATGAAAGATTGCTGATAGTTTGGGAGATAGATCACTAAGCACTTTGAGCAACCAGATCATCATCATAACCTCATCCCTTTAATAGTATTGGCTTTCCTATGGACTCAATGTGATCTTGGATCACTAAACCAAAAATGGAGTCTTGAGCTTTTGCCAATGTTTTCCTTAGCATTTTGAGGGGTCCACATCTTCAATATTGTTATACCCATATCAACGAACTTTTCTCAAATGTTCTCAAGAAATTATTAGTTCAATGATATATATGTTGTTATTAATTACCAAAACCACCCGGGATTAGTCGTTCTTTCAGATCTTTCTTTGAAAAACTTTTATTCAAGTATCCTTTCATGCTTTACAGAATAATTCTACATTATTTCCATCAACAATATGTCATTCATATACTTATCGTAAATGCCAGAAGTGCTCCCACTCACTTTCTTGAATACAGGTGCTCAACTGCGAAGTCTCAGATAAAACTATATGCTTTGATCAACTTATCAAAGCATATATTCCAACTCTCGAGATGCTTGCACCAATTCATAGATGGATCGTTGAGCTTGCACATTTTGTTAGCACCTTTAGGATTGATAAAACCTTCCCGTTGTATCATATACAACTCTTCTTTAATAAATTCATTATGGAATGTAGTTTTGACATCCATTTGCCAAATTTCATAAAATGTGGCAATTGCTAACATGATTCGGACAGACTTTTAAGCATCGACATTTAGTAAGGAAAATCTCATCGATTCAACACCTTTGAACTTTGTCAAACCCTTTTTCGATAAGTCTAGCTTTGTAGATAGTAATACCACTATCAATGTCCGCCTTCCTCTTGAAGATCCATTTATTCTTAATGACTCACCGATCATCGGGCAAGTCAACCAAAGTTTACACTTTGTTCTCATACATGGATCATATCTCAGATTTCATGGCCTCGCCATTTCGTGAACTCGGCTCATCATCACTTCCTCATAGTTCGAGGTTCATCGTGGTCTAGTAATATGACTTCCGTAATATGATTACCGCATTCACTCATGCGGATCTTACCCGAAGACCCACGAGGTTTGGTAGTAACTTGATCCAAGTTTGATGATCATCATCATTAACTTCCTCACTAATTGCGTAGGAATCATCGAACTGATTTCTGCGGATGAACTACTTTCCAATAAGGGAGAAGGTACAACCACCTCATCAAGTTCTACTCTCCTCCCACTCACTTCTTTCGAGAGAAACTTTTCTCCGAAAGGATCCATTTTAGCAACGAATGTCTTGCTTTCGATCTCGGATAGAAGGTGTACCCAACAATTTCCTTTGGGTATTCTATGAAGACGATCTTCGATTTGGGTTCGAGCTATCAGATGAAACTTTTTCACATAAGAATCGCAGCCCCAAACTTTAAGAAATGACAATTCTGGGTTTCTTGCTAAACCACAGCTCATATAGTGTCGCCTCAGCGGATTTAGATGGTGCCCTTTAACGTGAATGCAAACGCCTCTCATGCATAACCCCAAAACGATAATGGTAAATCAAGAAGAAACATCATAGATCGCACCATATCCAATAAAGTACGACATAACGCTCGTATTAATACCATAATGTTGTGGTGTTCCTGTGGCGTGAACTGCGGAAACTATTTCACATTGTTTTAGTTGAAGACCAAACTCAGAATCTCAAATATTTGTTCGCGATCGATCGCAGAAACTTTATTTTCTTGTTATTATGATTTTTCCACTTCACCTGAAATTCTTTGAACCTTTCAACTATTTTAGCATTTATGTTTCATCAAGTAGATATACCCATATCCGCTCAAATCATCTTCAGAAGGTCGTAAAAATAACTATATTTCACATTTAGCCTTCATACTCATTGGTCTGCATATATCAAGCATGTATTATTTCCAATAAGTCAAGAGTTTGTTCCATTGTTCCAAGAACGGAGTTTTAGTCATCTTTGCCTAAAAAGGCACGGTTCGCAAGCATCAAATGATTCATAACCAAGTGATTCTGAAAATCCATCTTTATGGAGTTTCTTCATGCGCTTTACAATCGATATGACCTAAACGGCAAAGGTACACAAATAAGTTGCACTATCATTATTAACTTTGCATCTTTTGGCTTCAATATAATGAATGTGTATCACACGATCGAGATCCAACAAACCATTTTCATTGGGTGTATGACCATAGAAGGTTTTATTCATGAAAATGTACAACAATTATTCTCTAACTTACATGAATAACCGATTGTAATAAACATGATCAAATCATATTCATGCTCAACGCAAACACCAAATAACACTTATTTAGGTTTAACACTAATCCCGAAGTATAGGGAGTAAAGGATGATGATCATATCAATCTTGGAACTATTTCCAACACACATCGTCACTTCACCCTTTAACTAGTTCTCGCTTATTCGCAACTCTGCTTCGAAAGTTACTAATCTTAGTAACTGAACTAGTATCAAATACTAAGGGGTTGCTATAACACTACTAGTAAAGTACACATCAATAACATGTATATCAAATATACTTATGTTCACTTTGCCATCCTTCTTATCCGCCAATCACTTGGGGTAGTACCTCTTCCAAAGGACCATTTCTCTTTGCAAGAGAAACACTTAGTCTCAAAGCTTAGGATCAGACTCTTGGGTTTCTTTCACTTGAGCAGCAAACTTGCTTCGCCGCTCTTCTTGAAGTTCCCTTTTTCCCTTTGCCTTTTCTTGAAACTAGTGATCTTGTTAACCATCAACACTTGATGCTCTTTTCTTGATTTCTACTCTCACGATCTCAACATCGTGGAAGAGCCCGTGAATAACTCTTCGTCATCCCTTGCATATTATAGTTCATCACGGTTCTAGTAACTTAGTGATGGTGATTAGAGAATCTGTCAATCACTATCTTATCCGAAGATTAACTCCCACTTGATTCAAGTTGCATTGAAGTACCTGCATAATCCGGCAGCACATGCTCACTAGTTGAGCGATTCTCTCTCCATCTTTAGCTATAGAACTTGTTCGAGACTTCATATCTCTCAACTCGGTATTTGCTTGAAATGTTAGCTTCAACTCCCTGAACATATTATATGGTCCATGACGCTCAAAAACGCCTTTGAAGTCCCGATTCTAAGCCGAAGCATGGTGCACAAAACTATCAAGTAGTCATCAGATCGAAGCTAGCCAAACGCTCATAACGCTCGTGACCGCTCCCCGCAATAGGTCTGTTACCCAGCGTGCATTAAGGACATAATTTTATAGCAGCAATGAGGATAAACCTCATATCACGGATCCAATCCGCATCATTGCTACTAACATTTTTCAACACAATTTTCTAGGAACATATCAAAATAAACATATGAAAGCAACAACGCCAGCTATCGATCTACAACATAATTTGCAAAATACTACCAGACTAAGTTCATGATAAATTTAAGTTCAATTAATCATATTACTTAAGAACTCCCACTTAGATAGACATCCTCTAATCTTCTAAGTGATCACGTGATCCAAATCAACTAAACCATGTCCCATCATCACGCGTGAGATGGAGTAGTTTCAATGGTGAATATCACTATGTTGATCATATCTATTATATGATTCACGCCGACTTTTCGGTCTCCGTGTTCCGAGGCCATATCCGCATATGCTAGGCTCGCCAAGTTTAACCTGAGTATTCTGCAGTAAAACTGGCTTGCACCCGCAGATGGACGAGAGCTTATCACACCCGATCATCGCGCGGTGTCCGGGCACTTATCGAACTTTGGCAATAAAGGTATACTCAAAGAGAACACTTTGATAATTAGTGAGAGATCATCTTAAAATGCTACCGCCAATCAAAGCAAGATAAGATGCATAAAGGATAAACATCACATGCAATCAATATAAGTGATATGATATGGCCATCATCATCTTCGCCAGGATTCCATCTCCAAGCACCATCATGATCACCATCGTCACCGGGCGACGACACCTTGATCTCCATCGAGTATCGTCGTTTTACGCCCATCTATTGCTTCTAACGACTATCGCTACCGCTTAGTGATAAAGTAAAGTAATTATGTATGCTTTGCATTTCATACAATAAAGCTTATAACCATATGGTTTCTGCCATTGTCGATAACTTCAACATAAAACATGATCATCTCATACAATAAAATATAGCATCATGTCTTGGCCATATCACATCACAACATGCCCTCGCAAAAACAAGTTAGACGTCTCTACTTTGTTGTTGCAATTTTTACGTGGCTACTATGGGCTTAAGCAAGAACCAATCTCACCCACGCATCAAAAACCACAGCGATAGCTTGTCAAATAGACTCTGCTTTAACCTTCACAAGGACCGGGCGTAACACCTTCGGTTCAACTAAAGTTGAGAAACAGACACCGCTTAGTCACCCGTGTGCAAAGCACGCTAGGTAAACCGGCCTCCACAGAAGCGACGCTGTGAATGTCGGTCCGGCCGCTTCATCCAACAATACCATCGAACCAAAGTATGACATACGCGGGTAGGCAAGATGACTTATATCGCCCACAACTCACTTGTGTTCTACTCGCATATAACATCAAACCATAAAAACCTAGGCTCGATGCCATCGTTGGGGAACGAGTAATTTCAAAAATTTCCTATTTACACGCAAGATCATGGTGATGACATAGCAACAGGGGAGAGAGTTGTTCACGCACTCGCAGACCGAAGCGAAGCGCGGAGGACAACGCTGTTGATGTAGTCGACGCCTTCACGATCCGACCGATCCAAGTACCGAACGCACGGCACCTCCGAAGTTCAGCACATCGCTCAGCTCGATGACGCCCCTCGAACTCCGATCCAGCCGAGTGTCGAGGGAGAGTTCCACAAGACGACGGCGCAGTGACGATCTTGATGTTTTCATCGCACAGGGTTTCATTTAAGCTTCGGCCGACATGACCGAGGTGGAATATGGTGAAGGGGCACCGACACGGCTAAGGAACGATCCGAGATCAACTTGTGTGTCCATGGGGTGCCTCCGCCTGTGATATAAAGGAGGGAGGAGGAGGAGGCTGCCCTCTATTATACGCTACTGGGAGTCCTACTCCCACCGGAGTAGGATTCCCTTCCTAGTAGAACTAGGAACCCTTCCATGTATTAGGAGTAGGAGAGAAGGAAAGGGAAGAGAGAGGGAGAAGGAAGGAAGGCGCCTCCCTAGTCCAATTTGGACTAGTCCAAGGGAGGGCGGCGCCACCCTTTTCGGCCCTTTTTCTCCTTTCTCCCATGGCCCATTAAGGTCAGAACACCCCGGATCCGTTGCGCCAGTGTCCGTCAGCTTATTCGTGGCTGCTGCCATGTCATGTAAGTTTGTGTGTTGCACTTTGCCATGTCATCATTTGCATTTTATCATGTCATCATGTGCATTTCATTTTGTATACGTGTTCGCCTCATGCATCTCGAGCCTTTTCCTGGGTCATCTCGCTTTTGCAATCCCAAGACTCCTATGTCTCTTCCGGCTGCTCCTTTTGCCTCTTATCTTGTGCGGGTGGTAAACATTCTCGAATGGCCCGAGGTTTGCCAAGCGGCCTTGGTGTAGCACCGTAGACCGCCTGGCCAAGTTTTCGCGGCCATTTGGAGGTCGTTGGTACTCCAACGGTTAACCGGGTAACCGCAGCAGGCCTTTTTGTCAGCAGCCCAACACCCTTCCAAAGTGGCCCAAAACCCACCAAACTCCTCTCCATGCTCTCGGTCGTTCGATCACGATCGCAGGTGGGCCGAAACCGCCTCCTCATTTGGACTCTCCTAGCTCTCTACCTATAAATATGTGCCCTCCCAATTCCCGCAAGTAATTCAACCTAGTTCCCACTTTCCTCCGCACACGGACATGTCCACAAGCCACCTTCGCCCGACTAATGGCGCCACCATCACCAGGCCGCACGTCTGAGCTGCTGGCATCGCACCACGTGGGTCTCTTCGCTTCGCTGCCGCTGCATTGCTGGGTTCGGATCGGATTCATGGGGCTCCATCTCTGCCACATAATTGCTGCCGTTGCCACATTTCAAGACTCCGCTGGCCGGCTGAAGCCTCGCCATTGGTCAGCCATTGCCGCTTCGGCCACGCCCAAGGCATGGCTGCTCACATCGACTGCTTACGGCCACGCCAGGCGCCGCTGGCTCCTGGTTGCGCTGGCTACTCAGCCTCTCACTGGTTTGCCGCTTCTGCCGGGCTCGGCCACGCGCCATACGGCATGTTCGCGCCGCCGGCTCATACCACGGGCCGGATCCGGATTGATCCGCCCGGCCACCTCCTTGCCTCATGAAAGCATCTCCTCCGACCTTCGACTTCCGCCACTTCTCCCATGGCTCATGAGTTTGTCACACATCCAAGGCAGGTGCTAACAACCAAGGTTGACTCTTAAAACTGCTAAGTCCTGATCTGTGTTATTTTCAGCATTTTCATCAGATCACATCTCCGCATCCGTAGTCTGCTTTTATGCAGTATAATATGTCAAATTGTTCATTCTCAAGAGTACATCATTTCATTCCATTGTATCATTTGCATTTGAGCTCATCTTGATGCCTAAATGCTGTTGGAAGATGGCTTCAGATCGTTAGTTTCGTAATTTTATCGCTTCGAGCTTTTTATCATTTTTGCCATGATTTATGTGTGCACCCTATGAGTTTGAGCTCTACATGAATGTTGGACTTCGCTATGCCATCTTTCCAGAGGTGTCAATCATGTATTTTTGTGAGTGGTGTGCTGAGTGCATTGAGCTTGTAAAGTAGGGTAGTTGAGATGCTCTATAAACATGTTTTGATATACATGTCTTGCTCTCTATCCATCCATGCCTTTGTTGGTATTTATGGAGTAGTCTAGCATGTCATTTTCGTGTTTCACTTTTGCTTGAAAATGTTTCCTCAGTGATCGTTTGCATGAGATTCAATTTCACGAGGTCGCTAGAAGTTGATCCGCATGCTATGATGTTGTTCTTGCCATGTATAGCTCCTATGCCATGTCTTCTTGATGGGTGTATGCTTAGTTTATCATGAGATGCTCAGAGTGAGTGCATTGAGCTCACTAACATGCCATGTTGAATCTGTTTTGCCATGTCCCGATATTTCACTAAGTCTGAAATCTGTTATAAGACTTGCAATGTTTACATGGGTGCCATCATTTCTTAGAGTCCTTTTGGCTTATGGTCAAGAAGGGACTATTGATATATGCTTTGAGTAGAATCATGTCATGCCTTGCTTTGCTATTATAGGTTCCTGTAGCATGTTGTTTGCTTGCTCTAAACATGCCTTCCTCGATGTTAATTCCTGTATGTTAGTATTTTCACTAAGTCTCTGTGAACCTGATATTTTGAGCAGCTTTCTCCATGCTTGTTGAACATGTTATGATGTGATTTAGCCGTAGCTCGTTGTTCCTCTTTTGTTAAGCATCTCCTGTAGTTCGCTGCCATATGCTTTGTTTTTATGTTGGGGTGCTGTAGCATAGTTTCGTGTCTGTGTGCTAAGTAGCATCGGGCCGTTAAACGCAGATTTGCGCTATTCTTGTTTTGCTTGTCATTTGTAAACTGTGTATCCGATTCCGTGATCTTTATATCGATTTCACCCAAATCATCCCATCTTTCCAAATGCATACTTGGTTTGCTGTTGATGCCCGGTTCATCATTTTCCTTCCGAGCACACATATGCATTGCATATCACATCTCGTGATAGCATGTCATGTATCTGCATCATATTGTTTATGCATTGTTCCTTGTTTGATTGTGGTTCCGCTTGTTTTGTTCTTGCTTTGGGTAGAGCCGGAGACGAGTACGTGAACGAGGAACCTATTGAGAATGCCTACGAGGATCAAGTCTTCGATAACTCGAAACCTTGGTGCAAGATGATCATACCTCAAATCACTACTATCTTTGCTATGCTAGTTTGCTCGCTTCTTTTGCTATGCCAATGCTACGATGCCTACCATTTGCTTGTCAGCTTCCCAAATTGCCATGTCAAACCTCTAACCTTGACACCATTCCTAGCAAACCGTTGTTTGGCTATGTTACCGCTTTGCTCAATTCCCTCTTATGCTGCTGTTAGTTGCAGTGAAGATTGAAGTTTGTTCTCTGCTGAACATGGAGATGTTGTTCCTTGTTGGAACATGTTTACTTGTTGGGATATCACAATATCTCTTATATTATTTAATGCATCTATATATTTGGTAAAGGGTGGAAGGCTCGGCCTATGCCTCGGTGTTTTGTTCCACTCTTGTCACTCTAGTTTCCGGCTATACGGTGTTATGTTCCCCGATTTTATGCTCCTTACGCGGTCGGGTGATTTATGGACCCCTTGATAGCTTCCGCTTGAATAAAACTTGTCCAGCAAGGCCCAACCTTGGTTTTACCATTTGCCTCACTCTAGCCCTTTTTTTTTCCCTTGGGTTTTGAGTCCCGAGGGTCATCATATTTTAGCCCCCCGGCCAAGCTCCTTCGAGTGTTGGTCCTAAACGGGCAGATCATGGGCCACCTCGGGGCAACTCGAGGGCTGGTTTTACTCCAGAGGTCACCCATCCGTGTGCCCCGAGAACGAGGTACGCGGCGACCTTATCGGGATTTGTCGGCACATCGGGCGGCTGGCTGGGTCTTGTTTTACCATTGTCGAAATGTCTTGATGTACCGGATACCGAGTCCGATCGAGTGTCTTGGGTGAAGGTCTATTCCTTCGATGATCGTGAGAGCTTCGCACATGGGCTAAGTTGGGACACCCAGCAGGTATAAACTTTCGAGAGCCGTGTCTATGCGTTATGTGGCGATGGGAATTTGTTAATGTCCGTTGCCAGACAACCTCAAGTCAACTTTAATTAAAATACATCAACCGTGCGTGTAACTCGGATGGTCTCTTTCCGCATGAGTCCGGGAAGTGAACACGTGTTGGAGTTATGCTTGACGAAGGTTGCTATAGGATCACTTCTTGATCATACTTTCATCGACTGCGGCTTTGCTTTCTTCTCGCTTCTTTTGGTGATGTTAACCACCATATATGCTAGTCGCTTGCTGCAGCTCCACCTCATTACTCCATCCTTCCTATAAGCTTTAATAGTCTTGATCTCGCTGGTGCGTAGATTGCTGAGTCCCTCGTGACTCACCAGATACTTCCAAAACCAGCTGGTGCCTATGTGCCTATGAGCATGGTGACGCAACTAAGCTCAAGGAGGAGCTCATGAAGATCTGCCTTTGTGTTGTTTCATTCTAGTTGATCAAGAGTGGAGCCCAGCTTGGGCTCGATCAGGTCCTTTACGTCGCATTTGGGGTTCTTCTTTATTTTGGTTCCGTAGTCTGACCTTGATTGTATCTTGATGATGTAATGCTTTATTCATGTAATTGTGTGAAGTGGCGTATTGTAAGCCAACTATGTATCTTTTCCCTTATGTATTAAATGGATTGTGTGAAGATTACCTCACTTATGACATTGCTTTCAATGCTGTTATGCTCTAAGTCGTGCTTCGACGACGCGGAGATATAGCCGATTCGAGGCGCTAAAGGCCCAATACGATTCCCGCAACTTTCCTAAGATTAAAAATACTCCAATCACCTGAACCTTTCCACTCGAATATAGTCATCCAATATATCGATCTTTATTGCCCTCGACCATTTCGAGACTCCTCGCCATGTCCCCGATCTCATCCAGATCTGAACTCCTTCGTACATCAAAACTCATAAACTCATAATATAACTGCACATCGAAACCTTGTTGCAAGGATTCTTATGGTTCGAGAACTATGTAGACATGACCTAGAACTATTCTTGGTCAATAACCAATAGCGGGACCTGATGCCCATATTGGTCCTTGCATATTCTAATTAAGATCTTTATCGGTCAAACCGATAATAACAACATATGTTGTTCCTTTGTCATCGGTATACTACTTGCCCGAGATTCGATCACGGTATCCAATACCTAGTTCAATCTGCCATCGGCAAGTCTCTTTACTCGCTCAGAATGCATCATCTCGCAACCAACTCATTGGTCACATTGCTTGCAAGGCTTATAATGATGTGCATTACCGAGAGGGCTAGAGATACCTCTCCGACAATCGGAGTGACAAAACCTAATCTCAAATATGCCAACTCAACATGTACCTTGGAGACACCTGTAGTAACTTTATAATCACCCATGCACAGCCAGACGCTTGGTAGTACCCAAAGTGTTCCTCCGTAAACGGGAGTTGTATAATCTCATCAGTTACAGTGAACATGTATAAGTCATGAAGAAAGCAATAGCAACATACTAAACGATCAAGTGCTAGGCTAACGGAATGGGTCAAGTCAATCACATCATTCTCCTAATGATGTGATCCCTTAATCAAATGACAACTCGCTTGTCCATGGCTAGGAAACATAACCATCTCTCGATAAACGAGCTAGTCAAGTAGAGGCATACTAGTGACACTATGTTTGTCTATGTATTCACACATCTATTATGTTTCCAAGCATACAATTCTAGCATGAATAATAAACATTTATCATGAAATAAGGAAATAAATAATAACTTTATTATTGCCTCTAGAGCATATTTCCTTCAGCCTGAGTCCCTGGATGAGATCCCAGACGTTCGTTTAGGAGTTCCTAATGGTCCGGAGATGAAGTTTTATATATGGGAAGTTGTCATACTGGACACCGGAAAGTTTCCGGGGTTATCGGTGATGTACGGACCATCGAGGGGTTCGGGGTCCACCGAGGGGCCTGCTAGGGGAACGTAGTAATCTCAAAATTTTCCTACGCACACGCAAGATCATGGTGATGCATAGCAACTAGAGGGAGAGTGTTGTCTCACGCATTCTCTGAGACCCGGCGGAAGTATCAAATCTAAGTTTCCTCAACGGTGTTTGTTTCATCCATCCCTAGTTGTCTTTGTTTTCCGCCTCCCACCCTTTTTCTTCAAGGACTCATTTATTTTGATCAAGTATCCATTTATTCATGTGAAGTCACTTCACCTTTTTTCAATCAATGTTCTTACCCGTGGTTCTCAAGAAGATGTTCTACTAGTTCGTCTATTCCTCATTCTTCTTCTCTCCTAGTGGATTCAAGTCAAGTTTGTCGATCATACCTTTTTTCCTCATTTCAATGTCTTCTCTTACCGTGCACCTCTTTAATCATTCTACTTCTCGCTATTTGTTATTCCGAGTGCTCAAGATATCTTGAAGATTTGTGTTTCCATTCTTAATCCCTTCAAGCCATTTGGAGTTTATTATCTCATTCAAGCCATTTAATTCAACTGTGCAACATCTCTTTTAAATCTTTTCAACGGTGTTCTTTTTGAGGGCCCTAACCTACAGTGTCTTTTTCCCTGTGATCTTACCTCGACTCTTCTATTTTCCCAGAGCTATCCTAAATTCTTCCAAGTTTGACGTAAGAATGAGTTATCTATCAATCAAATGTTTTTTCCAAGATCTTTCAAATTCTTTTCATAGTTGGCTCAATCTCTTCGCTTTTGATTCTTCCCGTGTGCCTCAATAATTTTGGTGGTGTTTTCGTTGTCATTCTCATCATTTGAAGACCAAGAAGAGTTTTCTTTAATCTTGCTCTATTCTCTTCAAGATTCATGGTGCTAGCTTGTTGCCATCCTCTCATAATTGTTTTCGATTGTGAGAATCTTTTTCACCCATCGAGATATTCAAGAGTCTCTCAGCTTGTCATCCTGAGCATTTTAGGAGGCTTTTCAGCATTCTTCATTCTTCGCCCATCAATTCAGCTTTATTCATTCGCTTTTAGCTTCGCTCTCCAAACCTATACCGGTGCATCAACAAGTATTTTCTAATCAGCTCGTGATCTATTCGCTCACTTGTGTCTAAATTCTCTCAAGTATCTTCGTGTTTTCTAATTCTTCTCGGTGATTCTTTTCTTTTCGTTAGTCATTTCCTAATTCTACGGTGGTTCGCTCAAGATTTCTCCCTTTCGTTATCATTCAATCATTTGTTCTTCCAATCTTACCGTGGTTCGTCAAGACCTTCTCAAGTTTTGATATATATCTCTTTAACTTTTCTACGAGAATAAGTAGTATGCCAAACCGCTGATTGTCATCAATTAAATTGGTGAAGGATAAGCACAACATAATTCTTATTCTTGTTCATCCAAGTGTTTAATTCTTTTATTCCCGAGGCCCTTAATATTCTCGGTTTCATTTATTTCATCTTCTTTCCCGGAGTTCCAAGCTCTAATTATCACGGAGCTCCATCTAAATCATTGCAAGGCTTCACCTTGTGTTTTCAACTTCTTTCTTTTTCATCATCCTTCTATTACCGGAGTTCTTCATGGAGACTCTACATGGTGGTTCGTCAAGGAAACTTTACATTGTTCAATTGTTCTTCAAGATTTCTCTTAGTTATGACTCCTTAGTTATACTTCTAAAATAAACATGGTGCTCAACACATGTTTTGTTTTGAGGAGTTCAAGCATTCTTCATCTTGCATTCCGAAGTGCAATTTTTTCTACCTTATCTTTTGAGATGGTGTTATGTCACTCTTGACAATTTCCCTTGGTTATTCATGTTGTTCAAGAATGAGATATTTAAATCCATCATCTTTCATTGGAGTTATCTTGGGTTATATTTCACCTAAAGCTCTTCCTAAGGATTGTTGCTATTTATGGTGCTTATAAATGACCCAAGTTCATCATTTGTCCTCACTGGTGAAATAAGCTTTCTGCCTTCTTGTATATATCAATCCAATCATTTGTTTCGGTGGCGAAGTCACCTCATAATTTTGAGATGTTTTCTATAAGCCCATATTAAGTTTATTCTTTTCATTGTTGGTTTTCCAACAACTCGTTATAACCTTCTTTGAAGGGTGCTTTCCAAGTTCACTTGTGGTAAAAGTTGTCATTTTCTTCTCCATTCCTTTTATCCCAACGATCTAACTTCTATTCTTTCATTACGGAGGCATGGTGATGTTGCTCTTTCACACATCATCTCGAATTGTGAGCATCGTGTTCTTTTCATTCTTATCCATTTAACTGGAGTGTTGTGTCATCTCTTCTGTGTGCTTTTCATCTTATCAAGTTTTCCTTCTTTTCAATGGAGTGCTTCCCAAATTACATCAATCTTATTCTTCTCTATCTAGTTTTAACCGGAGTGGTTTCAATATCTATCTTATCACTAAACCTCTTGGTTCTCAAGTATCCCTTGTTCCTCTTCTCCTAACTGGAGTGTTTTCAACTTTGCTCATCTTCGTTAATTTTCTTCCTTTCATTTTGCTCAACATCTCAAGGTTCATGGTTTCACCTGCCTGTCAAAGAAGCAACTTAGTTTTACCTCCTCTCTTCCTCTTCCGCTTTCCTCCTCCGGTACATCCTAGATCTCGACTAGATCCTCTCATAGTGGTGGAGAGTTGTAACACCCTCTGGATCCGACGCGCCAGCGTCCGCCGCCTTATTCATTGCTGTCAGCTATGTCATTTGGTTGCGTTGTTGCACTTTTGCATGTCATCATTTCCATTTTATCATGTCATCATGTGCATTTATTTTGTATACGTGTTCGCCTCATGCATCTCGAGCCTTTTCCGCGCTGTCTGCTTTTGCAATCCAAGCACTCCTATGTCCTCCCTGCTCCCCTTTGCCTCTCTCTTGTGTGGGTGGTAAACGTTTTCGAATGGCTCGAGGTTTGCTGCTGCCTTGGTGTAGCACCGTAGACGCCCCACAAGTTTTAGTGCCATTTGAGGTCGCTTATACTCCAACTGTTAACTGGTAAATCGCAGAGGCCTCTTTTTGTTGCAGCCCAACACTCTTCCAAAGTGGCCCAAAACCCACCAAACTCCTCTCCATGCTCTTGTCGCTCGATCACGATCACAGGGTCAAAACCGGGCCTCATTTGACTCTCCTAGCTCTCTCTACCTATAAATATGTGCCCCTCCCGAAATTCCCTGCAGCCCAACCCTAGCCTCTGGCATATTCATACGGACACGTTCGGACGGAGTTTGACATGTCCACCGCCACTCGGCCTCAATTACCATGTACCGCGCCACCAGCCACCTGGCCGCCTCGAGCTGGGCATGTATCACGGGCTCCCTTCGCTTCCTCACTGGCCATTCATGGGTCTTGGATTGGCCTGGGCCCATCTCCCACACATGACTCATGGTAAGGCCGCTTCACAGCTGGGTTTCAGACTCCACATAGGAAGCTCACATTGCTGGCTGCTGGCACACTTTCCCATTCCTGCACAGGCACTGCGCCAAGGCCATTCTTCCGGCCATCACATCACATGCTGGCCATGGCACACTGGCTTCTGGCTGCTGCTTGATCACAGCCCCAAGTTTCTCCTGTTTGTCAAGCCGGGCTCACTGGGCTGTCACATTTTCATTACCAGCACTCGCTCTTCGCGGCTGCTCTGCCACACGGGATCCTGGCTGGATCCGGCCTCGGCCACCCCGCCTCTCATGAAAGCATCTCCTGCTTCTTCCCCGACCTCCCGCAGCTTCTCGGTGAGGCTTCAAGAGCCTGCCACGCTGGATTCAGGCAAGCACATTCAAGGTCGGGACTCAAACCTGCTAAGTCCTCCAGATCTGTGTTTTTCAGCATTTTCATCAGATCACATCTCCGCATCCAGAGCTCCGCTTTATGCAGATAATATGTATAATTGTTCGCTCAAGAGTACATCATTTCATTCCATTGCATCATTTGCATTTGAGCTCATCTTGATGCCCGAAATGCTGTTGGAAGATGGCTTCAGATCGTTAGTTTCAGAATTTTATCGGCCTCGAGCTCTTTTGTCATTTTTGCCATGATTTATGTGTGCATCCTATGAGTTTGAGCTCTACATGAATGTTGGACTTCGCTATGCCATCTTTCCAGAGGTGTTGACTATGTATTTTTGTGAGTGGTGTTGAGTGCATTGAGCTTGTAAAGTAGGGTAGTTGCTGTTGTTGTTTTCTCTCGCAGATTCTGTTATATTTTGATGCCATGTTAACATGCTTCTAGTAATCATTCTATGCATAATCTGGAGATGCTCTATAAAACATGTTTTGATATACATGTCTTGCTCTATCCATCCATGCCTTTGTTGGTATTTATGGAGTAGTCTAACATGTCATTTTCTTGCCTCTAAAGTTGCTTGAAAATGTTTCCTGCAGATTGTTTGCATGAGATTCAATTTTCACGTAGGTCGCTAGAAGTTGATCCGCATATGCTATGATGTTGTTCTTGCCATGTATAGCTTCCTATGCCATGCCTTCTTGATGGTGTATGCTTGCTTTATCATGCCAGATGCTCTGTAGTGAGTGCATTGAGCTCACGAACATGCCATGTTGAATCTGTTTTTGCCATGTCCTGATATTTCACTAAGTCTGAAATCTGTTATAAGACTTGTAAATGTTTACATGGGTGCCATCATTTCTTAGAGTCCTTTTTGGCTTATGGTAAGTAAGGACTATTGATATATGCTTTGAGTAGAATGCTGTCATGCCTTGCTTTGCTATTATAAGTTCCTGTAGCATGTTGTTTGCTTGCTCTAAACATGCCTTCCGATGTTAATTCCTGGTATGTTAGTATTTTCACTAAGTCTCTGAACCTGATATTTTGAGCACTTTCTCCATGCTTGTTTGAACATGTTATGATGTGATTTAGCCGTAGCTCAGTGTTCCTCTTTTGTTAAGCATCTCCTGTAGTTCGCTGCCATATGCTTTGTTTTTATGTTGGGGTGCTGTAGCATAGTTTCGTGTTGCAGCTAAGTAGCATCGGGCTGTTAAACGCAGATTTGCGCTATTCTTGTTTTGCTTGTCATTTGCAAACCGTGCATCCCATTCGTGATCTTTATATCGATTTCAACGAAATCATCCTATCTTTCCAGCGGCATACTTGGTTTGCCAAGTTGATGCCCGGTTCATCATTTTCCTTCCGAGCACACATATGCATTGTATATCACATCTCGTGATAGCATGTCATGTATTGCATCATATTGCTTGTGCATTGTTCCTTGTTTGATTGTGGTTCCGTTGTTTGTGTTCTTGCTTTGGGTAGAGCCGAGACGCAGTAAGCTGAACGAGGAACTTGTTGAGAACGCCTACGAGGATCAAGTCTTCGATAACTCGAGAACTTCCGTGCAAGATGATCATACCTCAAATCACTACTATCTTTGCTATGCTAGTTTGCTCGCTTCTTTGCTATGCCAATGCTACGATGCTTACCATTTGCTTGTCACCTCCCAAATTGCCATGTCAAACCTCTAACCTTGACACCATTCCTAGCAAACCGTTGTTTGGCTATGTTACCGCTTGTTCACCCCTCTTATAGCCAATGTTAGTTGCAGTGAAGATTGAAGTTTGTCTCTTGCTGGAACATGGAGATGTTGTTCCTTGTTGGAACATGTTTACTTGTTGGGATATCACAATATCTCTTATATTATTTAATGCATCTATATATTTGGTAAAGGGTGGAAGGCTCGGCCTTATGCCTGGTGTTTTGTTCCACTCTTGCCGCCTCTAGTTTCCGCTATACCGGTGTTATGTTCCTCGATTTTATGCCTCCTTACGCTGTCGGGTGATTTATGGGACCCCTTGATGTCCTCGCTGAATAAACTTGTCCAAGAAGGCCCAACCTTGGTTTTACCATTTGCCTCACCTAGCCCTTTTTTTCCTTTGGGTCTCCGAGCCCGAGGGTCATCGTTATTTTAGCCCCCCTGCCAGTGCTCCTTCGAAAGTGTTGGTCCCGAACGGGCAGATCAAGGGCCAATTCCTGGGCAACTTGAGGGCTGGTTTTACTCGTGAGGTCAATTCCATCCGGTGTGCTCCGAGAACGAGGTATGTGCGATTCCTATCGGGATTTGTCGGCACATCGGGCGGCTTTGCTGGTCTTGTTTTACCATTGTCGAAATGTCTTGATGTACCGGATACCGAAGTCTCGGATCGGAGTGTCTTGGGTGAAGGTCTATTCCTTCGATGATCGCGTAGAGCCTGGCATGGCTAAGTTGGGACACTCGCAGGGTATAAACTGAGAGCTGCGTCTCCAAGTTATGTGGCGATGGGAATTTGTTAATGTCCGGTTGTAGAAAACCTGGTCACCTTTAATAAAAAATACATCAATCAGCGGTGTAACCGTGATGGTCTCTTCCTATGGAGTCCGGGAAGTGAACACGGTGTTGGAGTTATGCTTGACGAGGTTGCTATAGGATCACTTCTTGATCATACTTTCTTACGACCATGGTTTGCCTTCTTCGCCTCTCTTTGCGTGATGTTAACCACCATATATGCTAGTCGCTTGCTGCACCTCCACCTCATTACTTTATCCTTCCCATAAGCTTAATAGTCTTGATCCTGGAAAGCGAGATTGCCGAGTCCGTGTGACTCACCAGACACTTCCAAAACCAGCTTTGCAGTGCTTCATGTTAATGAAAGCAGTGACGAATTCAAGCTCAAGGAGGAGCTCGCATTGAAGATCTGCCCTTTGTGTTGTTTCGTTCTAGTTGATCAAGAGAGGGAGCCCTGGGCTAGTCGTATCAGGTCCTTTGTCGTGATTTGGGGTTCTTTTTCTTTATTTTGGTTCCGTAGTCGGACCTTGATTGTATCTTGATGATGTAATGCTTTATTCATGTAATTGTGTGAAGTGGCTATTGTAAGTCCAACTATGTATCTTTTTCCCTTATGTATTAAATGGATTGTGTGAAGATTACTCCTCACTTATGACATTGCTTTCAATGCGGTTATGTCTCTAAGTTTTGCTCGGCCACGGGAGATATAGCCGCATCGAGATGCTATAAAGGCCCAATACGACCTTCGCAACTTTCCGCATTCAAAAATACCTAATCACCGGAACCTTTCCAACTCCGAATATAGTCAGCTACCAATATATCGATCTTTTTACGTCGCCTCACCATTTCGAGATTTCACATGTCCCTGACATCTCATCCAGGACTAACTCCTTCTAAGACATCAAAACTCATAAACTCATAATATAACTGCCACGAAACCTTGTTGCATGGATTCACGCCGGATTCGAGAATTATGCAGACATGACCTAGAACTATTCTGGTCAATAACCTGATAGCGGACCTGGATGCCCATATTGGCTCTTTACATATTCTAATAAGATCTTTATCGGTCAAACCGTGATATCAATATATAAGTTGTTCCCTTTGTCATTTGTGATGTTACTTGCCCGAGATTCGATCGCTTCAGTATCCAATACCTAGTCTAATCTCACATCGCAAGTCTTTTACCTGCTCAGTAATGCATCATCCCAGTAACCAACCTATTGGTCACATTGTTTGCAAGGCTTATAATGATGTGCATTACGAGAGGGCTCCAGAGATACTTCCCGATAACTGGAGTGACAAAACCTAATCTTTAAATATGCCAACTCAACATGTACCTTTGAGACACCGTCGATTCTCTTTAATCACCCAGTTATTTTGGACGCTTGGTAGTACCCAAAGTGTTCCTCCGTAAACGGAGCTGTATAATCTCATAGTTACAGGAAATGTATAAGTCATGAAGAAAGCAATAGCAATATACTAAACGATCAAGTGCTAGGCTGAATGGAATGGTTTAAGTCAATCACATCATTCTCCCAATGATGATCCTCCCGCTAATCAAATGACAACTTGCTTCGTCCATGCTTAGGAAAACATAACCATCTCTCCGAGAAACGCAGCTAGTCAGCGTAGAGTGCATACTAGTGACACTATGTTTGTCTATGTATTCACACATCTATTATGCAGCTCAAGTTAATACAATTTAGCATGAATAATAAACATTTATCATGAGGATAAGGAAATAACAGAAATTTTTATTATTGCCTCTAGAGCATATTTCCTTCAATCTCGAGTCCCTGGATGAGATCCTGTGACGTCACGAGAGTCTTCCCGAATGGTCCGGAGATGAAGTTTTATATATGGAAGTTGTCATACGGACACCGGAAAGTTTCCGGGTTATCGGTAATGTACCGACCAATCGGAGGGGTTCTGGGTCCACCGTGGGCCTGCTGGGGAACGAGTAATTTCAAAAATTTTCCCATTTTACACGCAAGATCATGGTGATGCATAGCAACGAGAGGGAGAGTGTTGTTCACGACTTCGTAGAGACCCGGGCGGAAGCGATCACAACGTAGAGGAAGTAGTCGACGTTTCCCTCATGATCCGGACGATCCCGCCACATATCTGGCGCCTTCGAGTTCTTGACACACGCATAGCACGATGACGCCCTCAGATCCCATCCAGCCGAGTGTCGAGGAGAGTTCCACCAGACGACGTAAGGCAGACGATCTTGATGTTTCATCTCTACAGGCTTCTCGCTTAAGCCATCGCACATGTGATAAACCGAGGTGGAATATGGAGGAGGGGGCACCGCACGTGCCTAAGGAACCATCCGTAGATCTAACTTGTGTGTTCTAGGGTGCCCCTCGCTGCAGATAAAGGAGCAAGGGGAGGGGTCCGTCGCCAAGGAGGCGCGCTAGGGAGTCCCTACCTCTGGGAGTAGGATTCTCCCAATCCTAGTTGAGATTAGATTCTTGAGGAAGAGAGAGAGCCGGCTCCCTTTCCTAGTCCTAGTAGGACTAGGGAAGGGGAGGCGCACCACCTAGGGCTGGCCCCTTCTCCTTTCCACTAAGGCCCACTAAGGCCCATTTACTCTCCCTGGGTTCCGTGAACCTCCCAGCATTCTAAGAATTGCTTACCTTAACCATTCCAACTCCAAACATAGGCTTCCAATATATCAATCTTTATGTCTCGACCATTTCGAGACTCGCCATGTCCGTGATCACATCCGGGACTCAACTCCTTCGTACATCAAAATACATAAACTCATAATAACCGCCATCGAAACCTTAAGGCAAGGGATCACGGTTCGAGAACAATGTAGACATGACCTAGAACTATTCTCGGTCAATAACCAATAGCGGGACCTCGATGCCCATATTGGTTCCTACATATTCTATTTAAGATCTTTTTCGATCGCATCATAACAACATACGTTGTTCCTTTGTCATCGATAAGTTACTTCGCCCGAGATTCGATCGCGGTATCCAATACCTAGTTCAATCTCGCTACCGCAAGTCTCTTTACTCGCTCTGTAATACATCATCTCACAACTAACTCATTAGTTGTAATGCTTGCAAGGCTTTGTGATGTGTATTACCGAGGCTCCGAGATACCTCTCCGACAATCGGAGTGACAAAACCTAATCTCAAATACGCCAACCCAACATCCGCTTTGGAGACACCGTAGTACTCCTTTATAATCACCAAGCTTACGCCAGACGCTTGGTAGCACCCAAAGTGTTCCTCCGTAAACGGAGTTGCATAATCTCATAGTTATAGGAACATGTATAAGTCATGGATAAAAGCAAGAGCAACATACTAAACGCATCGTGCTAAGTGTTAATGGAATGGGTCATGTCAATCGATCATTCTAACTAATGATGTGATCCTGTTAATCAAATAACAACTTTTGTTCATGGTTAGGAAACATAACCATCTTTGATTAAGCAAGTCAAGTAGAGGCATACTAGTGACACTGCTTGTTCTATATATTCACACATGTATTATAAGTTGCCGTCAATACAATTCTAGCATGAATAATAAACATTTATCATGAAATAAGGAAATAAATAATAACTTTATTATTGCCTCTAGGGCATATTTCCTTCAGCCTCCTCCTTGCACTAGAGTCAATAATCTAGTTCATAATGCCATGTGATTTAACACCAATAATCACATTTCATATGAGATTAACACCCATAGTTCACATCGCCATGTGACCAACACTCAAAGGGTTTATTAGAGTCAATAATCTAGTTCACATCGCTATGTGATTAACACCCAAAGAGTACAAAGGTATGATCATGTTTTGCTGTGAGAGAAGTCTTAGTCAACTGATCCGGCTACATTCTCGAGCCGTATGTATTTTGCAAATATTCTATGTCTATAATGCTCGCACGGAGCTACTCTAGCTAATTGCTCCCCACTTTCAATATGTATCTAGATTGAGACTTAGAGTCATCCTGATTGGTGTCAAAACTTGCATCGACGTAACCTTTACACTACCTAACCTTTGTCACTTCCATAATCGAGAAACATATCCTTATTCCACTAAGGATAATGTTTTGACTGGCTGTCCTAGTGATCTACTTTAGATCACTTATTGTACTCCCTTGCCAAACTTAGGTAGGTATACAATAGATCTCGTACACAAAGATGGCATACTTTATAGAACCTATGGCCAAGGCATAGGGAATGACTTTCATTCTTTCTATTCCGCAGGTGTCGGCTTTTGAGTCTTACTCAATTTCACACCTTGTAACACAAAAGAAAACCTCTTCTTTGATCGTCCATTTTGAACTACTTCAAAATCTTGTCAAGGTATGTACTCATTGAAAACTTATCAAGCTGCCTTGATCTATCTCTATAGATCTTGATGCTCAATATGTAAGCAGCTTCACCGAGGTCTTTCTTGAAAACTCCTTTAAACACTCCTTTATGCTTTTGTATAATTCTATACTATTTCCGATCAACAATATGTCATTCACATATATATTTCGAAATGCCAGTAGTGCTCCCACTCACTTTCTTGTAAATACACAGCCTCACCGCAAGTCTCAGATAAACCATATGCTTTGATCAACTTATCAAAGCTTATATTCCAACTCCGAGATGCTTGCACCATCCATATGATGGATCGCCGAGCTTGCATACTTTGTTAGCTCCCTTTGGATCGACAAAACCTTCTCGTTGCATCACATACAACTCTTCTTCCGTAAATCCATTCAGAATGTAGTTTTACATCCATTTGCCAAATTTCATTAATTGTAATGCACTAACATGCATGACGACAGACTTCTAAGCATCGCTATGCTTGAGAAAATCTCATTGTAGTCAACACCTTGAACTTTGTCAAAACCTTTTCAACAAGTCGAGCTTTGTAGATAGTAACACTTCTATCGTCATTCTCCTCTTTGAAGATCCATTTATTTTCTATGGTTTGCCGATCATCTGGCAAATCCACCAAAGTCCATACTTTGCTCATACATGGATCCCATCTCGATTTCATGGCCTCAAAGCCATTTTGCTGAAACTGGCTCACCATCGCCTCTTCATAGTTCAGAGGTTCACTGCGATCTAGTAGCATGATTTCGTAACAGGATTACTGCACTCACTCGTGCGGATCTTACCTCGAAGATTCACGAGGTTCTCAGAGTAACTTGATCTCAAGTTTCATGATCATCATCATTAACTTCCTCACTATTTGTGTAGGTGTCTCGTAAACTGTTTCTGCGATGAACTATTTTCAAGTAAAGGAGAAGGCACAATTACCTCATCAAGTTCTACTTTCCTCCCACTCACTTTTCTTCGAGAGAAACTCCTTCTAGAAAGGATCCATTCTTAGCAACGTAATGTCTTGCCTTCGGATCTGCGGATAGAAGGTGTAACACTGTCGCTCTCCTTTGGTATCCTATGAAGACACATTCGATTTGGGTTCGAGCTTATCAAAGTTGAAGCTTTTTCACATAAGCATCGTGATCCCCAAACTTTAAGAAACGCATAACTTTGGTTTCTTGCCATACCACGCCTATATAGTGTCGTCTCAACGGATTTAGATGGTGCCCTATTTAACGTGAATGCAGCTTGTCTCTAATGCATGATCCCAAAACGATATTGGTAAATCGGTAAGAGACATCATAGATTGCACTATATCCAATAAAGCACGGTTACGACGCTCGGACACACCATTATGATGTGGTGTTCTGTAGTATGAATTTGTGAAACTATTCCACATTGTTTTAATTGAAGACCAAACTCAGAACTCAAATATTTGTCTCCTGCGATCGTGATCAGAGAAACTTTATTTTCTTTGTTACGATGATTTTCCAACTTCACTCTCAAATTCTTTGAACCTTTCAACTATTTCAGACTTATGTTTCATCAAGTAGATATACCCATATCTCGCTCAAATCATCTTGTGAAGGTGAAAAATAACGATACTGCCATTTGAGCATCAACACTCATTGGATCGACATACATCAGTATGTATTATTTCCAATAAATCAAGAGTTTGTTCCATTGTTCCTAGAACGGAGTTTTAGTCATCTTGCCCATGAGGCACGGTTCGTAAGCATCAAGTGATTCATAATCAAGTGATTCCAAAATCCCATCAAGATGGAGTTTCTTCATGCGCCTTACACCAATATGACTCTAAACGGCAAGTACACAAATAAGTTGCACTATCATTATTAACTCTGCATCTTTTGGTTTCAATATTATGAATATGTGTATCACTACGATCGAGATCCAATGAACCATTTTCATTGGGTGTGTAACCATATAAGGTTTTATTCATGTAAATAGAATAACATTTATTCTCTAACTTAAATGAATAATCGCCTCGACAATAAACATGATCAAATCATATTCATGCTCAACGCAAAACACCAAATAACATTTATTTAGGTTCAACACTAATCTCTAAAGTATAGGGAGGTGCCATGATGATCATATCAATCTTGAAACCATTTTCAACACACATCGCCACTTCACCCTTAACTAGCTTCGCTTATTCGCGAACTCCTGCTTCGAAGTTACTACTTTAGCAACCCAACCAGTATCAAATACCGAGGAGTTGCTATAAACACTAGTAAAGTACACATCAATAACATGTATATCAAATATACCTTTGTTCACTTTGCCATCCTTCTTATCCGCCAAATATCTGTGGCAGTTCCGCTCAAAGGACCATTGCTATGCGTTGTAAGCACTTAGCTTGTGCTTTGGTTCAGACTTTTGGGCTTTTTCTTGGAGCAACAACTTGCTTGTCAATCTTCTTGAAGTTCCCCTTTTCCCTTTGCCCTTTTCTTGAAACTAGTGATCTTGTCTAACCATCAACACTTGATGCTCTTTCTTGATTTCTCACTTCGCCGCCTTTCAGCATCATGAAGAGCTCGGGAATCATTTTCATCATCCCTTGCATATTATAGTTCATCACGAAGTTCTACTAACTTGGTGATGGTGACTAGAGAATTCTTGTCAATCACTATCTTATCCGGAAGATTAACTCCCACTTGATTCAAGCGATTGAAGTACCTGCATTAATTCTCGGTACATGCTCACTAGTTGAGCGATTCTCTCCATCTTTTAGCTATAGAACTTATTGGAGACTTCATATCTCTCAACTCGGTATTTGCTTGAAATATTTAACTTCAATTCCTCGAACATCTCATATGGTCCATGATGTTCAAAACATCTTTGAAGTCCCGATTCTAAGCCATAAAGCATGGTGCAATAAAACTAGTCATATCGAAGCTAGCCAAACGCTCATAACGCCCTCAGATCCGCTTCTCTGCATTAGGTCTGCTACCTAGCGTGCATTAATGACATAATTCTTCTCGGCGCAAGAATGAGGATAAACTCTGATCACGGATCCAACTGCATCATTGCTATTAACATTTTCTTTCACATTTTTCTAGGAACATATCAAAATTAAACATATGAAAGCAATAACGCAAGCTATTGATCAAACAAACATAATTTGCAAAATACTACCGTGACTAAGTTCATGATAAATTTAAGTTCAATTAATCATATTATTTAAGAACTCCCACTTAGATAGACATCCCTCTAGTCATCTAAGTGATCACGTGATCCAAATCAACTAAACCATAACCCATCATCACGTGAGATGGAGTAGTTTTCAATGGTGAACATCACTATGTTGATCATATCTACTATATGATTCACGCCGACCTTCGGTCTCCGTGTTCCGAGGCCATATCTCGTATATGCTAGGCTCGCAAGTATAACTCGAGTATTTCACAGGTGCAAAACTGGCTTGCACCTGCAGAGATGGACGGAGCTTATCACACCCGATCATCACGTGGTGTCTCGACACATTTAACTTTGGCAACGGTGTATACCGGGAGAACACTTCTTGATAATTTAGTGAGAGTTCATCTTATAATGCTACCGCCAATCAAAGCAAGATAAGATGCATAAAGGATAAACATCACATGCAAATCAATATAAGTGATATGATATGGTCATCATCATCTTGTGCTTCATGATCTCCATCTGCAGCACCACCATGATCACCATCGCAACCGGCGAACACCTTGATCTTCCATCAGAGTGATCGTTGGTCGCCCTCGCCAAACTTATGCTTTCACGACTATCGCCACCGCTTAGTGATAAAGTAAAGCATTACAGTATGCACTGCATTGCATACAATAAAGTTTACAACCATATGGCTCCTGCCAGTTGCCGATAACTCTTGGTTACAAAACATGATCATCTCATACAATAAAATATAGCATCACGCCTTGACCATATCACATCACAACATGCCCCGCAAAAACAAGTTAGACGCCCTCACTTTGTTGTTGCAAATTTTACGCGGCTGCTACTGGCTTAAGCAAGAACCACCTCACCCACGCATCAAAAACCACAACGATATTTGTCAAATAGACCTGCTTTTAACCTTCTCAAGGACCGAGGAGCTGCCACTTGGTTCAACTAAAGTGAGAGAGACACCACCCACTACCACCTTTAACAACGAAAGTGCTCGCAGCGGTGAACTGGGTCCCGCGTGAAGCTGCACGCCAGAATGTCGGTCGCCGCATTCATCTCACAATAATACCGAACCAAAGTATGACATGCTGGTAGGTAGTATGACTTGTATCGCCACAACTCACTTGTGTTCTACTCTGCAAAAACATCAAACCATAAAACCTAGGCTCGGATGCCACATCGGGTGGGGAACGAGTAATTTCAAAATTTTCCTACGACACGCAAGATCATGGTGATGCATAGCAACGAGAGGGGAGAGTGTTGTCCACGACCTCTCGAGACCGGGTTTTAAGCGATCACAACGTAGAGGAAGTAGTCAGACGCTCTCCTCAGCGATCCGACTGATCCCGCGCCAGCATTCGACGCCCCCCGAGTTCTTGGACACACGATAGCCTCGATGACGCCCCTCGACTCCGATCCAGCCGAGTGTCGAGGAGAGTTCCACAAGACGACGAGCAGGACGATCTTGATGTTTCACCACGCAGGGCTTCTTAAGTCATCACACGATAACCGAGGTGGAATATGGTGGAGGGGGCACCAGACACGCCTAAGGAACGATCCGTAGATCAACTTGTGTGTTCAGGGTGCCCCGCCGCTAAAGAGATATAGGGAGTTGGGGGGGGGCCATGCCAAGGAGGCGCGGCCAGGAGTCCTACTCCTCGAGTAGGATTCCCAATCCTAGTTGATTAGGATTCTGAGGGGAAAGAGAGAAGGGGGCCCCTCTCCTAGTCCTAGTCGGACAGGGGAGGGGAGGCGCCTGCCACCCAGGGCTGGCCCCTTCTCCTTCCCACTAAGGCCCACTAAGGCCCATTTACTTCCGGGGTTCCAGAACTCCCTAAGCATTCCCAGAATTGAATTCTACCTGAACCATTCCTAACTCCAAACATAGGCTTCCAATATATCAATCTTTATGTCTCGCCATTTCGAGACTTCGCCATGTCCGTGATCACATCCGGACCAACTTCTTCGCACATCAAAATACATAAACTCATAATAACCGCCATCGAAACCTGTTGCATGGATCCTACGGTTCGAGAACAATGTAGACATGACCCAGAACTATTCACGGTCAATAACCAATAGCAGGACCTAGATGCCCATATTGGTCCTTACATATTCTACGTAAGATCTTTATCGGTCGCATCAAGATAACAACATACGTTGTTCCTTTGTCATCGGTATGTTACTTGCCCGAGATTCGATCGTCGGTATCCAATACCTAGTTCAATCTCACGCTACACGGCAAGTCTTTTTACTCGTCTGTAATACATCATCTCACAACTAACCTATTAGTTGTAATGCTTGCAAGGCTTCAAAGGATGTGTATTACCGAGAGGGCTCAGAGATACCCTCCGACAATCGGAGGACAAAACCTAATCTCTCAAATACGCCAACCCAACATCTGCGCTTTTGAGACACCAGTACTCTTTATAATCACCCAGCTTACGCTAGACGCTTGGTAGCACCTAAAGTGTTCCTCCGTAAACGGAGTTGCATAATCTCATAGTTATAGGAACATGTATAAGTCATGGATAAAAGCAAGAGCAACATACTAAACGATCGCAGTTAAGCTAATGGAATGGGTCATGTCAATCGATCATTCAACTAATGATGTGACCCTGTTAATCAAATAACAACTCTTTGTTCAAGGTTAGGAAACATAACCATCTTTGATTAACAAGCTAGTTCAAGTAGAGGCATACTAGTGACACTCGCTTGTCTATATATTCACACATGTATTATGTTTTGTTAATACAATTCTAGCATGAATAATAAACATTTATCATGAAATAAGGAAATAAATAATAACTTTATTATTGCCTCTAGGCATATTTCCTTCACTGGTCACTCTCCCTTGAGGGGCTGAAGCAGCAATGTAGTTGGAGGGAGCTACCGAGGGCTGGGCGCTACCACCTTGGGGCCCATGCGCGCCTAGGGTTGTGGGAACCCCAGGGGGCGCCTGCTTGGGGGCAAGCTCTTCCTCGGTCAGCCTCTAGACCCCACCAGAGGGGTCGGCCCCTTGCCCTTCCTCATAAATAAAAGGTGGGGAGGGTCACGCATACATCTCCTGGCGCGCAGCCTCTCCCTCCCTAACACTCTCTCCTCCGTAAGCCGCCATGGCTCTCGTCGAGATCACGACCAACACCACCACGCCATGAAGGCCGCTGAAGCCGAAGCTCTCTCAACCTCTCCTTCCCCTTGCTGGATCAAGCATGAGGAGGACGCCTCCTGTCTCCTGTGACGTGCGCTGAACGCTGGAGGTGATGTCCAGCTCAAGCACTTCTGGCACATCGGTGATCTTAATCACGCTGAGCATTTAATACCTATCAACAACTTCGGTAAGTTTCCGCGACGCGATTCACAAGTGGTAAGGTAGATGCAAATCCTTCCCATGACTCGCTGCTTAGATGAACTCCGCGTAGATGGATCTTTGGTGAAACCGAGAGAAAATTTTAATTTTCTCGCAACGCTCCTATCAGCGGGTATCGTGAGCCAGTTTTATGCGTAGTTCTCTAATGCACGAGTAGAACAACAATTTTGTTGTGGATCTTGATCTTGTCAACTTACTTGCCTCTAATACTATATTCTTCATTCAACGGTATTGTGGGATGAAGCTGCCCGACCAACCCTTACACGTGACGCTTATGTGAGACCGGGGTTCCACCGATTGACATGCACTAGTTGCATAAGGTGGTCAAGGGTGTTTGTCTCTCCCACTTTAGTTGGAGCGGATTCGATGAAAAGGGCCCTCATGAAGGGTAATAGAAGTTGACAAAATCACGCCAGGATTATTCGTAGGTAAGAAAACGTTTTTAGAACCCAATCGCAGCCACGAAAGATGTCAACAACTAGAGGACGCCTAACTTGTTTTTGATGATTGATCAAGTGGGATGTGATATGGCTGGTTGTGATGAATGACGAATTGTGATGTATGAAATCATGTTCTTGTAATAGGATTCACGACTTTGTATGTCGATGAGTATGATGTAATCTAGCAGGAGCCATAGGAGTTGTCTTTAAATCTTTGAATGACCTGCGTGTCATTGAAGAATTTTATGTAAAACTACTTTTACTTTTACGTTAAACGTTGCTAGCTATAGTAGTAGAAGAAGTCACATGCGATAATTCTCATGAAGACATCGATGATGGAGGATCATGATGATGGAGATCATGTGCTGTCAAGCTACAGACAAAGATTCTCATGGAGCCTCAAGATGGAGATCAATCGAGCTATATGATATTGGCCACTGGGCGTCACAACTATATAATTGTATGTGAAGTTTATTATGTTTATGCATCTTGTTTACTTAGGACTCCACGAGCAGGGGCCGTGATCCCTTACAAAATTTCAAGAAGTGTCTCCCTTAACCGTAAGTAATTGTTACATAGCTCGTCATTCTAAGCACCACACGATGATCGGTGTGATGGATTTCACGTTCACATACAACGGGTGTAAGACACCTACATGTCAATAAAACACTTAGGGTTAACTTGATTTAGCCCAGCATGTACGCACACGGCCTCGAACACGGAGACCGAAAGGTCGAATACGAGTCGAGTGGAAGATAATGATCAACATGAAGATAAACATCGACGATGACTAGTCCGCTCTCACGGATGATCGGACACGGGCTAGTCGACTGGATCGTAACACTTAGATGACTAGAGGGATGTTCAATCTAAGTGGAGTTCATAATTTGATTAGAACTTTTATTATCATGAACTTAGTCTAAAACCTTTGCAAACATGTCTTGTAGATCAAATGGCCAACGCTAATGTCAATATGAACTTCAACGCGTTCTTAGAGAAAACTAAGCTTCGAAAGATGATGGCAAGAATTAGCTTGGATCGGGTCCTAACCCCGAGGATCATCCTCATAGCTGCGCAGAAGCAATATGTCCTAGAAGGACCGCTTAGACGCCTGCCCCTGTTCTGCAGTAACCAAGACATTATGAATGCTTGGCAAACTCAGGTGCTGATGATTACTCCCTCGCTCAAAGGCATGCTTTATTTACTTTAGGAACCGGGCTCCAAAATGCGTTGAGCATCACTTGGTATAAGAGATGTTCAAGAGTCTGAAACCAGTTTTCCAAGATCATGCCTGGTCGAGATATGATGTCTCCGATAAAGTCTTACAAACAGTTGTAAGATGGAGGAAACAGTTCTCACAAATAGCATATCCCTAAGATGTCTCCGTTGTACAACCATATGACCTAATTTCCAACATTAACCTCCCGTATGAAGTGGCCATTGACAGAATCATTCAACAGCCCCACCAAGTTACAAGAGCTTTGTGATGAACTACAACATGCAGGATGGTGAAGACTATTCTCAAGTGTTCTCGAGATGCCAAGTCAACAAGAGGCTGAAATTAAGAAAGAATATCAAGTGTTGATGGTCAACAAGACCACTAAGTTCCAGAAGGGTAAAGGTAAGAAGAATTCAAGAAGCACCCACACAAAGATGTTGCCGTGTCTTGCAGCCCGCTGTCGGAAGAAGTCAAAGAATGGACCCAAGCCTGAGATCAAGTGCTTTTTATTGTAAGGGAAGGGTCACCGAAGCGGAACTTCCCCAAATACGTAGCGAATAAGAAGGCCGCAACACCAGTAGGTATATTTGGCATACATGTAATTGATGTGCCCACCAAGATCAGAGTAACTCCCGGTATTTGGATACCGTGCCGCAGTTCATATTTGTAACTCACAAGCAGGAGCTGCGGAATAAACGGAGATCATGGCGAAGGACGAGGTGACGATGCG
>JAHHZJ010003093.1:0-20107 GCA_021437245.1 Aegilops speltoides | reverse complement strand
TCATCTTAAAATGCTACAATCAATCAAAGCAAGAATAAGATGTATAATAGATAAACATCATATGCAATCAAAATATGTGACATGATATGGCCATGATCATTTTGCGCTTTGATCTCCATCTCCAAAGATCACATGATCTCTATCGTCACCGCACGACACCATGATCTTCATCATCTTGATCTATGTCAATGTGTCTCACATGGTCGCCTCACCAACTATTGCTCTTAACTATTGCTATCGTGACAAGTGATAAAGTAAAGCAATTATTTGGCACTTGCATCTTATGCAACAAAGAGACAACCATAGGGCTTCCGCCATTGCCGATAACTTCAACAAAACATGATCATCTCATACAACAACTTATATCTCATCACGCCTTGACCATATCACATCACAACATGCCCCGCAAAAACAAGTTAGACGTCCTTCGCTTTATTGTTGCAAGTTTTCGTGGCTGCTACGGGCTGAGCAAGAACCGTTTACCTACACATCAAAACCACAACGATAGTTCGTCAAGTTAGTGTTGTTTTAACCTTCAAGGACCAGCGTAGCCACACTCGTTCAACTAAAGTTGGAGAAACATACACCCGCTTAGTCACCTGTGCAAAGCACGGCGGTAAACCAGTCTCGCAGAAGCGTACGCTGTAATGTCGGTCCGGCCGCTTCATCTAACAATACCGCCAACCAAAGTATGACATGCGGTAAGCAGATGACTTGTATCGCCCACAACTCACTTAGTGTTCTACTCGGCATATAACATCAACGATAAAACCTGGCTCGATACCACGTTAGGGAACGAGTAATTTCAAAATTTTCCTACGCAGACGCAAGATCATGGTGATGGCATAGCAACGAGAGGGAGAGTGTATGTCCACGCACTGTAGACCGTAAGTGGAAGTGTTATGACAACGCGGTTGATGTAGTCGACGCCTTCATGATCCGACCGATCCAAGTACCGAACGACGGCACCTCCGAAGTTCAGCACATGTTCAGCTCGATGATGATCCCTGACCGATCCAAAGAAAGTGTCGGGATGAGTTCCACAAGACGACGCTGGTGACAATGATGATGCTCTATGGCAGCAGGGCTTCGCTCTAAACTCCGCGATGATATGACCGAGGTGGAATATGGTGGAGGGGCACGACACGCTAAGGAACAATCCATAGATCAACTTGTGTGTCTGGGTGCCCCTCCCTCAGATATAAAGGAGCAAGGGGAGGGGGCGGCCAAGGAGAGGAGGGCCACCTAGGGGGGCATCTACCCAAGTAGGATCCCCTCTTTCCAAGTCCTACTAGGAGAAGGGAAGGAAGGGAGGAGAAGGAGAAGGAAGGAGGAGGAGAAGAAGGAAAGGGGGCCGCCCCTAGTCCAATTCGGTTTGGGCTAGGGGCCGCGCCTTCCTCCTCTCTTCCACCACTTGGCCCATGAGGCCCAATTCTTCTTCCTCGTATTCTCGTAACTCCCGACTCAAAATACCGAATCACTCGGAACCTTTCCGAACTCCGAATATAGTCGTCCAATATATCGATCTTTACGCCTTGACCATTTCGAGACTCCTCGTCATGTCCCCGATCTCATCCGGACTAACTCCTTCGGTACATCAAAACTCATAAACTCATAATATAACCGCATCGAAACATTAAGCTTGCAGGACCCTAAGGGTTCGAGAACTATGTAGACATGACCTAGAACCATTCTTGGTCAATAACCAATAGCGGAACCTGGATGCCCATATTGGTTCCTACATATTCTACGAAGATCTTTATCGGTCAAACCGATAACAACATACGTTGTTCCTTTGTCATCGGATGATTGCCCGAGATTCACCATCGGATCCAATACCTAGTTCAATCTTCGCATCGGCAAGTCTTTTACTGCACGTAATGCATCATCCCATAACCAACTCATTGGTCACATTGCTTGCAAGGCTTATAGTGATGTGCATTACCGAGAGGGCCCAGAATACCTCTCCCACAATCGGAGTGACAAAACCTAATCTCAAATACGCCAACCCAACATGTACCTTTGGAGACACCGTAGTACTTTTATAATCACCCAGCACGCTGGACGCTTGGTAGCACCCAAAGTGTTCCTCCGTAAACGGAGTTACATAATCTCATAGTTACAGGAACATGTATAAGTCATGAAGAAAGCAATAGCAATATACTAAACGATCAAGTGCTAGGCTAACGGAATGGGTCATGTCAATCACATCATTCTCCTAATGATGTGATCCCGTTAATCAAATGACAACTCTTTTGTCCATGGCTAGGAAACATAACCATCTTTGATAAACGAGCTAGTCAAGTAGAGGCATACTAGTGACACTATGTTTGTCTATGTCTTCGCACATGTATTATGTTTCCGGTTAATACAATTCTAGCATGAATAATAAACATTTATCATGGTACAAGGAAATAAATAATAACTTTATTATTGCCTCTAGGGCATATTTCCTTCAGCCCCCCCCCCTTTCCTTCCTCTCTCCCTCCTCCTTCCCCCCTTCTCCTATTACAACTAGGAAAGAAGGGAGTCCTACTCCCGGTGGGAGTAGGAATCCCCTTGGCGCGCCCCTCCTTGGCCGGCCGCCCCCTTGATACGTCTCCAACGTATCTATAATTTTTGATTGCTCCATGCTACTTTATCTACTGTTTTGGACTATATTGGGCTTTATTTTGCACTTTTATATTATTTTTGGGACTAACCTAATAACCGGAGGCCCACCTAATTGATGTTTTTGCCTATTTCAAAGGTTTCAAGAAACGGAATATCAACGAGTCCAAACGGAATGAAACCTTCGGAACGTGATTTTCTCACCGACGTGATCCAGAGACTTGACCTACTCCAAGAGTGCTGAGGCGGTCACGAGGTGGGGGCGCCTAGCGCCCCGCCTGGGCCCCCTCGCTCCAATCAAGTACTCCTTCCTCCTATATATACCCACGATCCCGAACGATCACAAGAGGAGCCAAAACCTAATTCCACCACGCAACCTTCCAGATCCATGAGATCCCATCTTGGGCCTGCCGAGTTCACGGAGGGGCATCCATCACGAGGGCTTCTACATCAACACCATAGCCCTCCGATGAAGTGTGAGTAGTTTACTTCGACCTTCGGGTCCATAGCTAGTAGCTAGATGGCTTTCTCTTTTAGATCTCAATACAATGTTCTCCCCATCTCTCATGGAGATCTATTCGATGTAATCTTCTTTTTATGGTGTGTTTGTTCGCACGATGAATTGTGGGTTTATGATCCATTATCTATGAACAATATTTGAATCTTCTCTCAATTTTTTATGAATGATTGAGTTATCTTTGCAAGTCTCTTCAAATTATCCTTTGTTTTGGCCAACTAGATTGGTAGTTCTTGCAATGGGAGAAGTGCTTAGCTTTGGGTTCAATCTTTGTGACCTTTCCCAAAGGATGTAAGCAAGGCATGTATTGTATTATTGCCATCGAGGATAACAAGATGGGGTTTTTACCATATTGCATGAATTTATCCCTCTACATCATGTCATCTTGCTTACATGCTACTGCTTTTTAACTTAATACTCTAGATGCATGCGGATAGCGTCGATGAGTGGAGTAATAGTAGTAGATGCGTAATCGCTTCGATCTACTTGTCTCGACGTGATGCCTATATACATGATCATACCTAGATATACTCATAATTATGCTCAATTCTATCAATTGCTCAACAAGAATTTGTTTACCCACTGAGAATATCTATGCTCTTGAGAGAAGCCACTAGTGAAACCTATAGCCCCGGGTCTATTCTCATCATACCAATCTCCATTACCTTATTTACTTGCTTTGTTTTTACTTTCCTTTACTTTCTATCTATCAAAAATACCAAAATATTATTTATCTTCTATCGATCTCACCTCGTAAGTGACCACGAAGGGATTAACAACCCCTAATCGCTGGTTGCGAGGAGCTATCGCTTGTGTAGGTACGAGGACTTGTGTGGTCTCCTTCGATTGATACCTTGGTTCTCAAAAACCGAGGGAAATACGCTACTTTGCTGCATCATCCTTTCGCCTTCGGGAAATCCAACGCAAGGCTCAAGAAGTAGCAAGAAGAATTTATCGCTGCCGGGAGGTCACGCAAGCAAGTCAACAATACCAAGTACCCATCACAATCCCTATTCTCGGATTACATTATTTGCCATTTGCCTCTCGCTTTCCTCTCCCCACTTCACCCTTGCCGCTTTATTCGCCTCTCTTTCCCAATTCCTCCTCCTTTCCGCTTGCTCTTCCCCGCTTTTGTTTGCTCTCGTGTTAGTTTGCTTGCTTGTCGTTATGTCAAATTGGGGAAATTATTCGACATGGGATAATAATATCATGGAAAATTTCAAGCTCCTCTAAGAACCTACCTATCATACAAAAAGATTTCAATCGGTAGTGGTAATATTATTGGAAAATGAGTTATTCAAGATTTCTTTATTTGTGCCTTGCTTTGCCTCTATGGGCGTTCTATTCTTCATAGAACCAGAGTCTTGTCGATGCCATTGCTATGCTTATCGTTGAACTTGAAAGGCAATTTATGCATATGCACCGAGGAGTCCTCGATTAGGGGTGTCCGGATAGCGGACTATCAATATCCCGGACCTCATCACGAAGATAGAAGATTGAAGACTCGCCGTGTCCTAAGGTACTTTACTTGGCGTGGAAGGCAAGCTTGGCAATACGGATATGTAGATCTCCAACCATTGTAACCGACTGTAATTCCTAGCCTCCCGGTGTTTATATAAACCGAGGGCTTTAGTCCGTAGGACACAACATTACATCTCAACAATCATACCATAGGCTAGCTTCTAGGTTTAGCCTCATTGATTTCGTGGTAGATCTACTCTTGTACTACCCATATCATCAATATTAATCAAGCAGACGAGGGTATTACCTCCATCGAGAGGGCCTCGAACTCGGGTAAAACATTGTGTCCTCGCCTCCCGTTACCATCCGCCTAGACGCACAGCCGGGACCCCTACCCGAGATCCGCCGGTTTTGACATCGACATTGGTGCTTTCATTGAGAGTTCCTCCGTGTCGCCGCCAATAGGCCCGATGGCATCTTCAACTTCAACGCTGTCCGTGGTGAGACTTTTCTCCCTGACAGATCTTCATATTTGAGGCTTTGTACCTGGCCAATCTCTTGGCCATCCGAGCAGATCGGTTACGCCCGCCGCCAGTCGATTCGAAGTTTAAACTTCACGGCCGACGACCGCAGAGACTTGATCTTCGACGGACTCGAGCATAAAGGCCCAAGATCGACGATGGCATGCTCTAGCTCGCCACGCAATGCTGCTTTGTGGTCAGACTTGAACCGCCTCGCCACCCGAGCCGATTGCCCATGACGAGGGTCGGTGGATAGACGCCCCGGGCTTCAAGATTCACGGCGATGGAGCCAATACCATTTTGTCCTTTGTAAACTCATGATCCCGAGGCGCCGGACTCTGCGACTCCGGCCTCCCGCGCCGCCAATTGCTTAGATTCGCCGTTATGGAATTCACCGCCAGACATCTTTCAACACTCGCCTTTTGGCGATATCTTGAATTCTCAAGCATCTCTGCTATCGAGAATCTCGGCCGGACTATGCTGACGGTTGGAGTTCTGGACGAAGAAATTCGAGCCCACCCACCGCCCACTTTGTAGCCACCGCCGAGGATCTAACCGACATGCTAGACTACGACTCCGAGGACATCGACGCTATGGACGATGATGCCGAGACGATCAGACCAAAGACCACGGACACCGGAAGGCCACCTCGCCATATGACGCTACATGGTGGATACCCCAAAATAAGGGATGGCGAGAAAGCAGCGGAGGAAGATTCTAAAGAAGCAACCCAAACGCCGACGGCGCCGCCTAAATCCCGCCACAACAAGAATGGAGAATCCGCACGGGATAATAACACCGAGAGTGTCAAGACAAACCCTCCAAAGAAGACTCAACGAAGGAGGATGTAGAAGCAAGCCCTCACGAAGGGCAGCGAAGAAAAGGTTGAGGATCATAACTATGTACCTCCTCCGAGGACTAATCAAGCTCGATGACGCATTTAACTCAAGAGCCCGTCGAACAAGATCTTTGCAAACGCAGATCATCGCTACAAGAAGAAGCCTCAAGGAGGAAAAGCGGAAGCTCAACACAGGAAGACGCGCCCGATAAGACGGAGCAAAGTTCTCAAACCGCAGACAAACAAGGCAACAGCCACAAACCAAGAGCTACCCGGCGCAAACTACTCCCTAGACACGAAGAGGCCATAAAGCCTCCACCACAAATGGCTCCAGCCAGTCCATCTACGACCCAAAAGGAAAGCCCTAATGAGCAAAGGAACACATCAAGTGTCCGACGATAGCGCACGCATAAGACAGGGCGCAACTTGAAAGGCAATTTATGCATATGCCTTTGAGGAGTCTGGACTAGGGGGTGTCAGGATAGCGGACTATCAATATCCGCCGGACTCCCGGACTACGTAAGATAGAAGATTGAAGACTCGGCGTGTCCCAAGGTACTTTACTTGGCGTGGAAGGCAAGCTTGGCAATACGGATATGTAGATCTCCAACCATTGTAACCGACTGTGTAACCCTAGCCTCTCCGGTGTTTATATAAACCGGAGGGCTTTAATCCGTGAGACACAACATTACATCTCAACAATCATACCATAGGCTAGCTTCTAGGGTTTAGCCTCATTGATTTCGTGGTAGATCTACTCTTGTACTACCCATATCATCAATATTAATCAAGCGGGGCGTAAGGTATTACCTCCATCGAGAGGGCCTCGAACCCAGGTAAAAACATTGTGTCCCTCGTCTCCTGTTACCATCCGCCTAGGCATACAGTTCGGGACCCCCTACCCGAGATCCGCGGTTTGACACCGACATTGGTGCTTTCATTGAGAGTTCCTCGTGTAAATGCTAATAGGCCCGATGGCATCTTCAACCTTCAACGCTGTCCGGTGAGACTTTTCTCCCTGACGAGATCTTCATATTGGAGGCTTTGTCTGCGGGCCAATTCTCTTGGCCATCTGAGCAGATCGGGCTACGCCCGCTGGCCCGTGGTCGATTCGAGCCCTAAACTTCACGGCCGATGACCGCAGAGACTTGATCTTGACGGACTCGAGCCAGATAGCCAAGCTGCGCGGCGATGGGCATGCTCTAGCTCTGCCGCGAGCAGTGCTTTGGTGGCGCGCGAATCCGCCTGCTTACCCGGGCCGATTGCCCATGACGAGTCGGTGGATGAAGCGCCGCCGGGGCCGGCATCTGGCGATGGGCGAATACCAATTTTGTCGCTGCGAAACTCATGATCCCGAGGCGCCGGACTCCTTGCGGACTCCGGGCCTCCGCCCGCCAATTAAGCGATTAGGCGCGGTTATGGAATTCACCGCCATGACATCTTTCAACACTCGCCTTTTGGCGATATCTTGAATCTCTCAAGCATCTCTCGCTATCGGAGAATCTGGCCGGACTATGGCGGGGCGGTTGGAGATCGAACGACGAAGAAATTCGAGCCACCCACCGCCCACTTTGTAGCCACACTGCCGAGATCTAACCGACATGCTAGACTACGACTCGAGGACATCGGCGCTATGGGCGATGATGCGGAGAGCGATCGAGACCAACAGACCCACGGACCTTTGGAAGGCCACCTCGTCATATGACGTCTACATGGTGGATACCCCAAAATAAGGGATGGCGAGAAAGCGGCGGAGGAAGATTCTCTAAAGAAGCAACCCAAGCGCCCGACAGGCGCGCTCTAAATCCCGCCACAACAAGAATGGAGAATCCGGCACGGGGATAATAACACTCGGAGAGTGCGAAGACAAACCCTCCAAAGAAGACTCAGCGAAGGAGGATGTAGAAGCAAGCCCTCACGAAAAGGGCGTGCGGAAGAAAAGGTTGAGGATCATAACTATGTACCTCCTCCGAGGACGAATCAAGCCCGATGACGAACTCGAAGAGCCCGTCGAACAAGATCTTTGCAACGCAGGATCATCGCTTCTGACAAGAAGCACGAAGGAGGAAAAGCGGAAGCTCAACACAGCGGAAGACGCCTCCGGATAAGGCGGAGCAAAGTTCTCAAAACCGTGAGAAAAACAAGGCAACGACCACAAACGAAGAGCTACCCGAAGTGCAAACTACTCCCAGAATTGACGAAGAGGCCATAAAGCCTCCACCGTCAAATGGCCCAGCCAGTCCATCTGGACCCAAAGGAAAGCCCCAATGAGCAAAGGAACACATCAAGTGTCCGGCGATGGCGGCACGATACAAATGCTGGCGCCAGACACCCACTATGCTTCACAGACGAGTCTTTGGAACATGAATTCCCAAAGAGGGTTTAAACCCATAAACATAGAAGCATCACGATGGAACAACAGACCACAGATGCGGATAGAAGACTATATATTGCATATACATATGGCGGAGGAGACGATCTCCATGCCATAAAATATCTACCCTCAAGCTCAAAGGGCCAGCCCGTCATTGGCTCAAAGCCTCCCGAGAAAACTCTGTTGGAAGTTGGGAAGAGCTCGAGGAAGGCGTTTAGAGCAAATTTTCAAGGGACTTATGTCCGGCCTCCGGATCTGCAGCGACCTAAGTCACATAACTCAACAGCCCGAGAGTCAGTCATGGAAGATGCAGAACAGGTTCCTCACCAAAAAGAACCAAATAGTCATTGTCCGGACGCCAAGCCTTAGCAGCTTTTAAGCACAATGTCAAGAGATGAATGGCTGCACTTGACACCTCGCTCAAGAGAAACCGAGGACAATGACCGCATTAACAAGCCTCATGACCCGCTTTTGCGCGGAGAGGACAACTGGTTGGCAAGAAGCAGCACCAGTGACCCAAGTACATCAAGAGACAAGAGATGGAAAGCGAGAAAATCACGGCGCGAAAAGAACAAATACCGGAATAAAGAGAAAAGCCCAAAAGCACGGCGATCAACGCCGGATTTAAAGCTCACGGCCAAATAATAAGCTCAACCCATCAAGGACGACAGCGATGACGTGTCTAATCTACACAATCTGGGTCGGATCATCAAATCCACAGTACCCGGAAGGCACAAAATCACACCCACGGGATTGTTGGGTTTTCAAACAGTCCGCCGACTAAACGCCCGAACGCAAGGAGCTCGGCGCCAGCGAAGAAGATAAACCCCTTGACGGGACACGGAAAACAAAAGACTTTCCCACAAGGTAAAAGCGATAAACTCACTTCATGTGAGGACACGGAAAAACAGCGACACTTTCTAAAAGAGCTCATGCGGTCCGCCCCGCAAAACCATAGAATTGGATATCAAAACCAATCACTTTCGACCACCGAATTATTCCAAAAGTGTTGAACAGCATGGGCGGACTCCCCGATATTGAATCCGATAATAGGCGGACTACAATTCACAAATGTCCTAATGGGCGGGCGGTGACTTAAACCTGCTATATTCAAGCACAATCCGTCGGATGGGATAGACCCTACCAAAATTCGACACAGCCGCACTTCCTTCAAAGGAATTCGCCCAGCCCTTCGCCAAGTGCACAGCTCGATATTACTCGAAGTAAGTGTTGGGATCACCGAACAATTTCCGACGAGAAAAGTTAATTTCCATATCGTCCCATTTAAAGTGAACATCAAGCACTATTAGACGAAGGCTTTTGTCCGCTTCAACGCCATACCGCATTAGCATCTCTTACACTTAAGATGCCCAGTCCACATGGCACCATTTCAAGTCGAGGGTCATTTAAAGACCCCGAATTCGGATAGACGAATCCGGACTCGGAAAGCTAGGGCTCCCTAGCCGCATACCCACTTCACAAGGGGCGCGACGACTAACATTGGTTTCATATAAACCTAACCTTAATTATTCGCTTATTCTTTTCATTATTTTCGCACGAACTGTTTTTGAAATGTTCCTCTCTTTTCTCTGAGATGAACAACGTGCGTACCCGTCGTGATAACGGCTGCGGAGACACCAGCGCAGCGTGCAGTAGGACCCGTCGCAAGAGATTCTTTTGATTAAGACCCTCGTAGACCTTTTTATTACTGTCTCTTGTTGCTAAATCGGCCTCGGCTTCTTCCTATAGCGGCGGAGCTACAACGATTTGGCATTGGCGCGTCGAAGACAATGCCGTGCACGGACACAAGGGGCTTAGGTATAATTCTGCCCGTTATCATAAAGTCCGAACACCTCGAGGAGTGTTCAAGCGTCTCAAGATTGGGCACTATATGCATCAGCTCGAATCATGTCTTTGGTCAAATGTTGGGTTTGCGGCTCACGTGTTTCTTGCCTTACGTTCCGTATCACCCGGCTAACGCGGCACCGGGAGAACTCTGCGATTGTGCCCAGTTAAATTTGGTGAGCACCTCGATGAAAGCCAAAAGCTCATCGTCATGATATAGCGAGAGTCCGTTGACCACTTGATCGACTACGGAATGTTTAGAATTCCCCACTTTGTGAAGGGCCGCTTCGGTCGAGGCACATACGCACCCGAATCCGGAGATGTACGGTGCCATTAGGGGCTATGTCGTAGCCCCACCCTCGAGCTCCATTGGCTAAGTGAAAGAGATAAAGCATTATAGTCCGGATTGCCTCGTTAGCTCGCTACCACCTCCTTATAACGGGACCGAGACGTCGGATTAAAGTGTGAAAAGCGCTATTTTGCGAACACTGACACCTTGTGCAAGAAATGAAGCAAGCATCATCTTCGGGTTATACACAAGTATCGTGGCGGCCGCAAGGAGAAGTATTACTACTTGGAAGCACAAGTATAAAAAGCATTCATACTATAATCATTCATAAACAAGTTAATCGTTCAATCGAGCGTTACATTCTTCGAACCTCGCGACTCTATTATCGAAAGCGCGATAACTTCCTCGAAATAATGTTGGGCAGAAGCCGGTTCCCATCGAACCACAGGCGAACAATGGTGGCATCCATCTCCGGACATCGCGCTTTACACGGGCTGAGCCATCCTGGCGCCCTCTATGCGGGCGACCACTTCATCTCCTTGATATGGCACCGCCCAAGGAGCTGCTGCGATGGCAAATAGCTCGTCGCCTTGGACCTCTCTCGCCACATGGGCCACGATGTCGATCATAGCCAGCCGGACGGTCTATTGATTCGGCCCATTCGCCGACACCGTCTGGCGGAAGAAGGCGATCGGCTGGAATTGAGTCAATATAACTCTTCCACCTCGTGATCCCCAGCTCCGAAAAGTGCTTAGCGGCTTCGCCTTTCGCAGCCGAGTCCATGTAAGGATCCTCCGAACTCCACTGCTTTTCAAATTGGGCATACGGCATCCATAAACGGCGCGCGCATAAGAAACGGCCTGCCACCGTGATCTCTCGGCTTGGCGAGCTCCTCCTTCATAGCCCGCATTGCAGCGAGGCATCCTTGGTCTCGGCGGTGGCCTTCTTGAGTCTTCCCGCTCCAATAAGCGCTCCTTTTCAAAGAGCCTCGCTACGGTCGGTAGCATCCTTTAATTTCTTGGCCAATCCGTACCCTCCGCTCTTAGGCGGTGCGCAGCCTTTTCGACCTTCAACTCCTCGGCCGCCCTAGTGGCAGCCGCATCACTCTTCGGGCTTGTTCCTTAGCTTGTGCAAGCTCGGCCAAGCCTCTCCACAGAGGCAACAGACTGCGTATAAACAGCATATAACTTATCGAGAGGGCTTTAACCCACTCAATAAAGCGGCTATGGAGAATTTATTTACCTGCGACTCATCAAGTCATTTGATTGACAAAGTGCTATGTCGGCATACGCCATGTCGATTGCCGACTTCGATTCGAAGCCCGATCGATCGGCTGCCCCGGACTATCCGCCACACCCAGTCGAGCAGCGATATTTATTACCCGAGATATTTAGATTTTCGATCCTCGACGCGCGTAAAGTCTTCGACAACCTACGAGTCTCGAGGGCTACTATCTATACAAGGCGCATCTTTTATATGCACAACTGTTAAAAAGCAAAGGTACGCTATTTTACGCATACCTCAAATCCCTTGACAGAAGCTCATGGCGAGATCACGCAATCCACTTTGGTGGGCGAAATCCTTCAACCACCGTACACATTAACGCGGTGATCTTACGAAATGGGCGCCCTCTCAAGCAAACTCTTGATTTCTCGGCGGGCTCTGGTGGGTGTTGAACTCTTGACCCCTCGGACTCTGGGGCGCCCTCCGTGGCGACACCGGGCTCGCCTACTTCATCTGGCAACAAGGCGTCGGGCGGGCGTATCGCTTCCATCATCTCCAAAGAAGATCCCCGAGACGAACTCATCTCGAGGCGGCTGCGAGATCCGAACTGCGATATAAATATTTGATTTACCTCTGAAGCATAAATGAAGGTACTTTCTTATTAAACTTCCTCTTTCATACTTCATTGGCTCGTTGGAGGCTGGTCCTTGGCGATGTTGCTTGCGTCTCGGATTCTCTCGGACGCGGACTCCAGTGAGATTTCTTCTCACGCTTGGGGCTTTGACCTCCGGATCTTGAGGCGGTCCTCTTTTCCTCTGAAGGAGGGATCCTTGGTCCTCTCCTCTTGATCGCCTCTTTGGACCAGTATTAGCTCCTTTATCTCCCCATCGCCCCTTACGTGGAGTGCGGCCTCCAACATTCGACCCGGCCACGGGCTCCGGTCACGGTCTCTGGGAGGGGCTGGACACCTTATCAGCCTTGATCGCGCCACCCATTCCTGTAGAAAGAATAAAAGGGTTAGGAGATGATCTTTTGAAAGGCATACAAGTAGGATGTCCGAGCTCGAGCCATTTACACAGTATCCGGCGATCGCGGCTTAAGCCAGCGTCCTCGGCGAATCCGGACCGCTACTGCGGTCCGAAGAACAGCTCGTACACATCTCCGAGGGTGTCGCACCCATGAAATCTTTGGAGGATCGAGGTCCCTCGGATTGAACTCCCATAAGCGGAGAGGCGGCGTTTGCGGTGGTAGGAGGTACCTAGTTAGCATGACTGCATCACCTTGACGAGATCAATCTCCCTTGTTTGGAGGTCTCGAATCCGCCTCGCAATGCGGGCACGTCCTGGGCGGCCCCGGTTGAGCCCTTGGTTGACCCACGACATTAGTTGCCGTGGAGGTCCCGGCGGAAGGAGGCGGCGGCTTTTGCTTGCCGCCTTGGAGCGATGATGTAGAACCACTCCTGCTGCACAATCCTGTTCCTCTTGGAAGGAACCTTCGAGCCACGTGGCATCGACCTTCTGCTTATGGTCGCCCACCGCACTCCGCTTAGCGCCCCGATCATCTTGGCTCCACCTTGAATGTTTTCAGCCACAGCCAAAGTGGGGGATGACGCGAGGAAGGCTTGCATGAGCGATAATGAATCTGCGGAGATATGGAGGATAGACTCGAGCCAAGTCGTGGAAGTCCACTGTAGTAGAACAGAGCCCCTCACGAAGGATCCGTCGGGAAGCCTAACCCCGGCGGAGGTGAGATCGCGAAGCGGCGTATCGGCGGGCTCGAGGGTGTGCACGGCTGCCCCGGGCAGGCAACTCGGCGAAACTTCATAGGCCAGTGCTTGGCCTCACGCATTCAATATGTCCTCCTCCGTGGCGGAGGAGGGCATCCACCGCCCCGGAGGTCGGAACCGGACATTGCTACAGATCCGGCGCTCGAGTCTGAAGCTCTTGGTGTTGGCGGGAGCGGAGGAAAGATTCGATCACGAGGTTAAAAGACAAGGACAGGCCTTGGCCCTCTTATAAAGGGAAATAATGCCAAGGGCCGTCTCGTGACCGTTTGAGATTCCCCGATAGAGGCGTGGCGGCAGGAGCGGTTGGGTTACCCACGCAAGTATTGATGAGGATCCCGAATAAAAGGGAACACGATCTACGCTTGACGGGGCGTGCCAAGGAAGCCGCCGCTAAGCGTCTTTGGCGGAACAATAAAGACGATTCAAGCGAGGGCTTGGCTGCGGTGTGACATCACGCCGCATAATCGTCGTGATTGAATTAAGTGTGTTTTATTCTCTCTACGTTGGAATGTGGAAATTATTTTGCAGAGCGGACACTATCTCGGGTTCATTATCTTCTCGGATTATTCAAGGGAGGAACCGCCTTGCAATGCGAACATCATGCGCCGGACTTATCGTCATTGAAGACTGGTTCGGGGCTCTTGAGGAGTCTGGACTAGGGTGTCCGGATAGCCGGACTATCAATATCCGCGGACTCCGGACTACGAAGATAGAAGATTGAAGACTCCAGCTCGTGTCCGAAGGTACTTTACTTAGCGTGGAAGGCAAGCTTGGCAATACGGATATGTAGATCTCCAACCATTGTAACCGACTACATGTAACCCTAGCCTCTCGGTGTCTATATAAACCGGAGGTTTTAGTCCGTGGGACACAACATTACATCTCAACAATCATATCATAGGCTAGCTTCTAGGGTTTAGCCTCATTGATCTCGTGGTAGATCTACTATTGTACTACCCATATCATCAATATTAATCAAGCGGGGCGTTAGGGTATTACCTCCATCGAGAGGGCACGAACACAGGTAAAAACATTGTGTCCCTCGTCTCCTGTTACCATCCGCCTAGACGCACAGTTCGGGACCCCCTACCCGAGATCCGCCGGTTTTGACACCGACATGCACCCTTCTATACAAAGGATTTTCCTAGAATTTTCTAATATCGAACACTCCTCTGTTAAGCGTGCCGCTACTATCTTTTTGGCTCATGAATTCAGATTTATAATAAAAGAGGCCAAAGAAATCTTTGCGCATTATAGGGTGGATGCTGGTCGTCCTCCCATAGACTCTATCCTCTTTGATCAAGAAGAAGTTACGCGTTTTCAATCTCTTGACTATGTTGCTTTCAATGAAAACCTTAGAAAAAGGTGCCAACCAATATTTTAATTGATAGAATCTCTGAACTTAATGATGATTTGGCTATTTGAAATAATGAGTTAGGATACTCTCTTGAGTGTAGACTCACAAGGTTCTGTCAAAAGAACGCTTATAATGATGAATTGGTCGTGCATTATGAAGGGCCGAAAGAGGAACCTATACCTCCTAAAATTGATCTTGGGGATTTTTGCCCTATTAAATTTAGCCCTTTTGATTACTTTTGCTTACCTCAAAGAAAACTTGCCGCCGAACGTAGAGAATATGAAATGAGTTTCACCGATCTATATTATTACTACGGCACTACCTAGATCTATCCTTCCTTTTATGCCTAGCTAGGGGCGTTAAACGATAGCACTTGTTGGGAGGCAACCCAATTTTATTTTTGTGTTTTGTGTTTTTGCTTCTGTTTAGGAATAAATAATCCATCTAGCCTCTGTTTGGATGTGGTTTTATCTTTTAATTAGTGTTTGTGCCAAGTAGAACCTATAGGATAACCTATGATGATAGTTGATTTGATTCTGCTGAAAAACAGAAACTTTGCACGCACGAATATAATTTTGTTAAATCACAGGAACGTGCTTTTGTGTTGATTCTTTTTTCTTCTGTTCAATAAACAAATTGTACAGGACTTCCTATTTTGGTAGAATTTTTAGAGTTCCAGAAATTTGAGTTAGTTACAGATTGCTACAGACTGTTATGTTTTTGACAGATTCTGTTTTGCGGGTGTTGTTTGCTTATTTTGATGAATCTATGGCTAGTAAAATATTTTATAAGCCATAGAGAAGTTGCAATACAGTAGGTTTAACACCAATATAAATAAATAATGAGTTCATTACAGTACCTTAAGTAGTTCTTTGTTTTCTTTCTCTAACGGAGCTCACGAGATTTCTGTTGAGTTTTGTGTTGTGAAGTTTTCAAGTTTTGGGTGAATTCTTTTGATGGATTATGGAACAAGGAGTGGCAAGAGCCTAAGCTTGGGATGCCCATGGCACCCCAAGATAATCAAGGACACCAAAATTCAAAGCTTGGGATGCCGGGAAGGCATCCCTCTTTAAATCCACTTCCATCGGTAATTTACTTGGAGCTATATTTTATTCACCACATGATATGTGTTTTGCTTGGAGCGTCTTGTATTATTTGCGTCTTTGCTTGTTAGTTTACCACAATCATCCTTGATGTACACACATTTTGAGAGAGCCATACATGAATTGGAATTTGTTAGAATACTCTATGTGCTTCACTTATATCTTTTGAACTTGATAGTTTTGCTCATTGTGCTTCACTTATATCTTTTGAGCGTGATAATTTTTGCTGTAGTACTTCACTTAGATCTTTTAGAGCACGGTGGTGGATTTGTTTTAAAGAAACTATTGATCTCTCATGCTTCACTTAGATTATTTTGAGAGTCGTTAATAGCATGGTAATTTGCTTAATGTTAATATACTTGGTATTCAAGATATGTGAAACTTTCTTTTGAGTGAATTGAATACTAAGATAAGTTTGATGCTTGATAATTGTTTTGAGATATGGAGGTGATAATATCAAAGTCATGCTAGTTAAGTAGTTATGAATTTAAAGAATACTTGTGTTGAAGTTTGTGATTCCCGTAGCATACACGTATGGTGAACCGTTATGTGATGAACTTGGAGCATGATTTATTTATTGATTGTCTTTCTTATAAGTGGCGGTCGGGGATGAGCGATGGTCTTTTCCTACCAATCTATACCCCTAGGAGCACGCGCGTAATACTTTGCTTTGATAACTTCTAGATTTTTGCAACAAGTATATGAGTTCTTTATGACTAATGTTGAGTCCATGGATTATACGCACTTTTTCCCATCCTCCCATCATTGCTAGCCTCTCTAATACCGCACACTTTTTCGCCGGTATCATACACCCACCATATACCTTCCTCAAAACAGCCACCATACCTACCTATCATGGCGTTTCCATAGCCATTCCGAGATATAATGCCATGCAACTTTCCACCGTTCCGTTTATATGACACGCATTACTTTTGTCATATTGCTCTTTGCATGACATGTAGTTGACATCGTATTTTTGGCAAGGCCACCTTCATAATTTTCATACATGTCGCTCTTGATTCATTGCATATCCCGGTACACCGCCGGAGGCATTCATATAGAGTAATATCTTGTTCTAGCTTTGAGTTGTAATTCTTGAGTTGTAAATCCATAAAAGTGTGATGATCATCATTATTAGAGCATTGTCCCAGTGAGGAAAGGATGATGGAGACTATGATTCCCCCACAAGTCGGGATGAGACTCCGGACGAAAAAAGGCCAAAAAAAAGAGAAAGGCCCAAATAAAAAAAATTAGAGAAAAAGAGAGAAGGGACAATGCTACTATCCTTTTACCACACTTGTGCTTCAAAGTAGCATCAAGATCTTCATGATAGAGAGTCTCTCATTTTGTCACTTCCATATACTAGTGGGAATTTTTCATTATAGAACTTGGCTTGTATATTCCAATGATGGGCTTCCTCAAAATGCCCTAGGTCTTCGTGAGCAAGCGAGTTGGATGCACACCCACTTAGTTTCTTTTGTAGAGCTTTCATATACTTATAGCTCTAGTGGATCCGTTGCATGGCAATCCCTACTCACTCACATTGATATCTATTGATGGGCATCTCCATAGCCCGTTGATACGCCTAGTTGATGTGAGACTATCTTCCCTCCTTTTGTCTTCTCCACAACCACCACTCTATTCCATATATAGTGCTATATCCATGGCTCACGCTCATGTATTGCGAGAAAATTGAAAAAGTTTTGAGAATGTTAAAGTATGAAACAATTGCTTGGCTTGTCATCGGGGTTGTGCATGATTTAAATGTTTTGTGTGGGGAAGATGAAGCATAGCCAGACTATATGATTTTGTAGGGATAACTTTCTTTGGCCATGTTATTTTGAGAAGACATGATTGCTTTGATCAGTATGCTTGAAGTATTATTATTTTTATGTCAATAGGAACTTTTGTCTTGAATCTTTCGGATCTGAATATTCATATCACAATTAAGAAGATTTACATTGAAATTATGCCAAAGTATCACTCCGCATCAAAAATTCTCTTTTTATCATTTACCTACTCGAGGACGAGCATGAATTTAGCTTGGGGATGCCTGATACGTCTCCAACGTATCTATAATTTTTTATTGCTCCATGCTACTTTATCTACTATTTTGGACTATATTGGGCTTTATTTTTCACTTTTATATTATTTTGGGACTAACCTATTAACGGAGGCCCAACCTGTAATTGTTGGTTTTTGCCTATTTGGTGTTTGAAGAAGCGAAATATCAAGAGTCCAAGCAGAATGAAACCTTGACCGAACGTGATTTTCTCACGAGCGTGATCCGGAGACTTGGACCCTACTCCAAGAATTGCAGGCGGTCACGAGGTGGGCGCCCCCCGCGCCCCCTCCTCGTGTTGTTCTCCACCAATGTACTCCTTCCTCCTATATATACCTACGTATCCTGAACGATCACAAGAGGAGCCAAAAACCTAATTCCACCGCTGCAACCTTCTGTATCCACGAGATCCCATCTTGGGGCCTGTTCTAGAGTTCCACCGGAGGGGGCATCCATCACGGAGGGCTTCTACATCAACACCATAGCCCCTCCGATGAAGTGTGAGTAGTTTACTTCAGACCTTCGGGTCCATAGCTAGTAGCTAGATGGCTTCTTCTCTCTTTTGGATCTCAATACAATGTTCTCCCCTCTCTCGTGGAGATCTATTCGATGTAATCTTCTTTTTTGCGGTGTGTTTGTTGAGACCGATGAATTGTGGGTTTATGATCCAGCTTATCTATGAACAATATTTGAATCTTCTCTGAATTCTTTTATGTATGATTGAGTTATCTTTGCAAGTATCTTCGAATTATCCTTTTGGTTTGGCCAACTAGATTGGTAGTTCTTGCAATGGGAGAAGTGCTTAGCTTTGGGTTCAATCTTGCGGTGACCTTTCCCAGTGACAGAAGGGGCAGCAATGCACGTATTGTATTGTTGCAATCGAGGATAACAAGATGGGGTTTTTATCATATTGCATGAATTTATCCCTCTACATCATGTCATCTTGCTTAAGGCGTTACTCTGTTTTTAACTTAATACTCTAGATGCATCTTTGGATAGCGGTCGATGAGTGGAGTAATAGTAGTAGATGCGAAATTGTTTGATCTACTTGTCTTAGGCGTGATGCCTATATACATGATCATACCTAGATATACTCATAACTATGCTCAATTCTATCAATTGCTCAACAGTAATTTGTTCACCCACCGTAGAATATCTATGCTCTTGAGAGAAGCCACTAGTGAAACCTATGGCCCCGGGTCTATTCTCATCATATCAATCTCCATTACCTTATTTACTTGCTTTGGTTTTACTTTTGCCTTTTACTTTCTATCTATCAAAAATACCAAAATACTATTTATCTTCTCTATCGATCTCACTCTAAGTAAGTGACCGTGAAGGGATTGACAACCCCTAATCGCATTGGTTGCGAGGAGCTATTGTTTTGTGTAGGTCACGAGGGACTTGTCGTGGTATCCTCTCCGGATTGATACCTTGGTTCTTAAAACTGAGGAAATACTTATGCTACTTTGCTGCATCATCCTCTCTCTTGAAAATCAACGCGATTGCTCAAGAGGTAGCACCCTCCCTTGGCTCCTTTATATCTACAGGGCGGGGGCACCTCTAGACACAACAATTGATCTCTTGATCTCTTAGCCGTGTCAAATGCCCCCTCCACCAAATTCCTCGATAATATTGTGCGGTGCTTAGGCGAAGCCTGCGATGGTAGAACATCAAGATCGTCCACCACGCCGTCGACTACGAAACTCTTCCCCGACATTCTGCGGATCGGTCCGCGATTGTCGTTGAGCTGAACGTGTCTTTGGAACTTCGGAGGTGCCGTGAGTTTGATTGTTGATCGGTCGGGCGTGAAAGGCGTCTGAGTACATCAACCACATTGTTCGCGCTTCGCTTCGGGTTCTGACGGATGCGTGAACAACCTCTCCCTCTCGTTGCTATGCATCACCATGATCTTTAGGTAATGCGTAGGAATTTATTTGAAATTACTCGTTCCCCAACAGTTTAAGGGTACATAGGCATATAGGAGGAAGAAATGCGTCGGTGGGCGCCGAGGGGCCCACAGGGCGTGGGCGCCCCATAGGGGGCGCTCCTATCTCGTGGAGTCCTCGGCTTCTTCTGACTTGCACTCCAAGTCCTTTGGATCATGTCCGTTCCAAAAT